>JAMLFY010001297.1:0-15074 GCA_030441495.1 Dalbergia oliveri
TTTCCTTTAAGCATTCGGCCGAATGGCCTAAGAAGGAATAAAATGATGGCTTGATGATGAGGACCTTGAGTGTTGGTTGTAAATCCATCACAAGTTAGGCCTCTAAAACATGAAAATTCAGTTAATGCAAAACTTTAAAGAATGATGTTTTTATGATGCAAAGAAGTAAGAGATCTTGAATTTAGAATTTGAAATATGTATTTCACTTTGTCTTGCTAATATATATATTTTGAGTTGAATTTGTATTTATGTAAAGTCTTGAAGACTCTAGTAAAGAAATAAAATGAACTTGCATCCATGTTTAAATTTATGCCTTGCATAACCATGTTTATTTTCTATGTCATCACTAAATTCTCAAGAATGAATAAATGAACCTACCATCTCATGTTTAAAATTTCAAGCTTGCATTTCATGTTTATATTTCAAGTTGTCACTTAATCTCTAAAGATAATAAAGAAGTTGCATCTCATATTTATTTTATGTTCTCACTTTATTTTATAATGGTTAAAGGAATCAATGCATGACATGTTTATTTTTATGTCATCACTTAAATATCCTAGAGCTCAAAGACTCGTATAACAAGCAAAGAAATAAGAAGTCTAAAGCTCATTTCAATTTCTTAAGATTATTGGAGTTAAAGAATTCATTCTTAAGAAGTCTTGATTTGGAGCTTAATAAGAATTCTCTTCTCCTATTTTCCTTGGTTCCTATGAATTCACGCTCCAAGTTTATTAAGATTCTCTGCTTCTCCATTGGTTCATAGACTATCGCCACTAGTTTCTTGCATCATGTTTATATTTCAAGTCTTGCATATCATGTTTAATTTTCAAGTCATCACCTTAAATCATAAAGGTAAAGAAATGGATTTGCATATCATGTTTATAATTCCAAGATATCACCTTATAATAACAAGATTAAAATGAGGTTGCATAGCATGTTTATAATTCTAAGATATCACATAAATCTTTTAAGCTCAAGACTTGCTCCTTTATCTTAAGTAAGAATTTTAATCATGAAGATTCTTTCAAGTTTAGCAAGAAGAATTAGTTTCTAAAAGATTTTTAAGGCTTTGCAAAGATTTTACAAGAAACTAGTATTCTATGTACACTTAAAATGTGATTTTACAAGATTCATGATTCAGCCACTAATCTAGTTTATTACCAATGTATGATGATGATTTAATATGTTTGAAGTTGTGATTATTATGTTTATTGATGAGGAAACAATTCTATGCAAGTTAGAAGAGAAACTAGCTATATAAAACAACCATAAAGCTTGAATTTAGCTAGTCTTTGATCTCTTTAAGTTTAGCCAATGTCAAATCTGTTTTAGTATGATATAATTCTCTAAGATTGGTTAAGCCACGAAAAATTTGGTAACAATTAGTAGATTAATCCGAATACTAAAAATGAAACTAGCAACTAGAAATCCATAAAAGCAAGATTTCTAGAACTAGAAATGAAATTTATGTATTTTGTCAAGAGCCTTTAGTGATCTTAAGAACCAGATTTTATCATGTTTAGATAAGGGAGAATGATTCATAATTGGTTTAGTAATTAATTTTAGCATCATAAGGGAAAAGCGGTAATAAAGGGTTAAAAACGCAACTTCTAACGTTAAACCTTAGAACAACTTACTATCTATGCTGCCCCATATAGTCTAATAACGTTCTTAGGACTTATAATTGATGGTAATAAGTCCCTTAGATGCATAATTAATTAGTTCAACGTTAAGGTTGCCCGATTCTAGAGTTTCGGTTATTTAAGAAACTTTTCGATAAGGATTTATGATGATGCCTCATTGATTATTTAAATGATAAGTCTATGTAGTGATTTGATGCTTACTAAGTATTTGACGTCATTGAATGATTTCTGGACTTGCATGTTATAGTTGCTATTGCAAACAATGAGAATGCTTATGCATGAAATAATGAAATATTTTTGTTATTTAAAAATTTACCCTTGTTCTGGAAGAAAGTATATTACTTAAAAGTGTAATTTGGAAAGGTTCTGAGACAAAGACTTAGTATTTAAGCGTGTCCATTTGTGACCCACCTCTCTTTCTGGGAATCTCCAGGATGCATGATTCCAAGTTCGGTATATATATTATTCTAGAATAAGACTATAAACGAGAAAATGTTATGAATGATTATGAGTTGAGAATTGTATTATGATATAACATGCAAAGACTTAATGGTGACTTAAATTTATGAGGAAATGATCCTTTGGACCCATCAGACTATAGGTGGTGAAAAGGTGATTCTTGCCCCCTAACCGTTCTCTCAAAAGGGTAGAGTTGGGATTTTAACTTATCAAAAGGGATAAGTATATGCTAGTGATGACTAGTAAGGTATGAGCTCATAACCTAGATTACTCCAAAAGGGTGGAGTATAGGCGGGCTCCCAAGGAAAATAATGATGATGATAAGATTTTAAGTCACCTAAAGCACTAAAGAAATGAAATATGATGTTCTTCTATGCATGTTATTATGATATGATGATGAGGAATATGTTGCGTTAATAAAAGGAAAAGTTCATTATAAATATGACATGTCAAGTTTATGATGCATTATAAGCGTATGATTTAAAAATTGACGAACCTCGGTAAAGTACTTTTCTGAACTTAATAATGAATCTTAGCATGCTCACTATTTTATAATAACCCAGGTTCCTGGAGACTTTGATAATGACACTATAGAAGGAAATCCTCCTGAGAATTCTTTAGCAAGATTCTTCACTCCTTTTCTTTATTTTCGTCATTGTCTTCAACATTAAATACGACATTCGTCCTATATGTTGATACCCCTACATGGGAATTTCACTACGACTCGGAGCATCGTTCATATCACTTTGAAGGGAGGTATGCGTTCATGTTTTTGTTTTCGTAGGATGTCCATTTGCAAACCCCGTTCCTAGTTATTGTTTTTCCTCGTCTTCTCCGTATGGTGACGAAATGGTTTTTGAGCACGCCCGTCCACATGATGACGGGATGCTACGTCTTACTCCGCCTCGTCTCCTTGCCATGGTATTCCGATTATGTCCCTCAAACGGGTATTCTGAGACGGATAGTCAGAGGATACCCCACTCATGTATATTCGGAGTCTTCTCCTCTCCCTCGCGTGTGAGAAGAGGGTCATAAGGGAAGAGTATGGTGCAACCAAGATTAGCACGAAGACCATCTATGCATCCTCAGCCCCAATACATCTCGTGTGTCCCTTTCTAAAGGAATTCGTGGTAGAGGGATATATTCCACCATTTACAAGGGCCAGTGGGTAGAAGTTCTTAATAGATTTGAGCGTGATCATGTCCTAGTTTTAGGATAGCTCTCCTCGACTTTTAAGGTTATTTACTTTAAGTGCATATGTTGTCTTATGTATTCTAGTTTGATGTATTTGTTTAAGACGAGAATGTATGAGTGAGGTTATTATGTATATGTATTATGGTGTGCTTATGGATGCTATATGATGGAGCCATATATTATGATGTGATGTTTGTAAATTCCTATGTGTCTTTTAAAATTTTGCTAAATCATTCATGTTAACGCGGCTCACATTTTCAATTATGTTTTTTTTTAAAAAAAAAATGGCTCGTAATTTTACTAAGTATTTCAAAGCATGATTAAGAGATGAAAACGAAAGAGTAAAGTCTAGTAATTAATCAGATATTGCCTAGGTGTATTAGGTTAATTATTAAGGTGTTCAACCGCGTACAAAAGCCACCTGAGGCCTCTCCTTGAAGATCCATCATAGCACCACCTCCTGGGCGGGAACCGGCGCCATCACGAGCACTCCACCGGGCTATGAAAGCGTTTCCCCTCTCGCGAACTAGTCTCCCGTGGACCCGCATGGATCTCACCACGGCTCTGCCTTCAAAGCCAACTCCCTCCCTTGCTTGCATGCTTGGGCTGACAACCACCATCAGGGGTTCCTTGCTAGACAGGGCGATCTCCCGACATCGGTTCGTTGCGGGAACCCTGAGGCCAGAATCTGACCGCGTTAAGCCGCGAGCTTCCGTTATTCTCCGCGCGGCTTCTCTTCCTCCTTAGTGGCTGGCCGTTGGATCCCCTCTCTCCTTCTCTGCACTCTCTCTCAGTCTCTCTCTCTCTGGTCCTTCTCTCTATTTTCCTGTGTGTTAATGAGTGTGTTAGTGTGTGTTTGTGAGAATGTGAGAACGTGTGTTTAGTGTGTTACAAGTTTCATTTTTTTTAAATTATTATTATTACTAGTATCAAGTACTTTGTCGTAGTGTGGTTCTTGGTTTGGTAAAATAACAAAAGTCAAGGCTGAGCCTTTGTTAGTTTGGGCCAAGTTTTTCTTTTTTGTTTTTTTTAAAAAAAAACTTTGTTTTTTGTGAATATATTCTTAAGACATTTTTGTTCTTCTCATTCATAAATGAAAAATTAGTCACAAACTTTCATTTTGATGGTTGAGTTGGTTCAGAAGGACAAGCTTAATAGCTTTGCACACTTTAGAGTATCTTAGCTATGACAACTTGATATTCTAAAAATTTTCTTCAAAAATTAAAATCAATCAGCACATCTTTTTATTTTCTTTTTCTTAATAATTAAAATCCATCGAACAGAATCATTTTATAAATGACGTGTGTCGCAACATGATCGCGAAGAGACGCAAAAAATAAAAATTAATGTTGGAAATTGGAGTCGCCACCAAGTTTATTCAAAATGGAAAACATGGAAAAACCATTTATTTTTAAAGAAAAGGTCTTTGTAACCATATTCGAAATTTGGAGTCGGTTATGCATAAGAGGGTAGGGATTGAATCCTACGCACCCCTAGTACACACCGTCCTAAACGTACCTATTGATTTGTGCAAATTATTAATAACCTTCAAAATATTTATTTTATTTACAAGAAAATTAAAAAATCTTTCTTAAAAAAGAAATTTTGTAACATCAAATTGTCACAATTCAGATGTCCAAATCTAGAGTTAACAAGCCGTCACGGCTAAATTAACATCTTTATTTGAAATAATATGACAAGTTGAATACATGGAAATAAAAAGATCTCTTATAAACCATAAAATATTTACAAATAACTAAAAAACTTATTTTTGATATTTTTTACAAAAAGGAAAGAAAATAAATAAATTTTAGGGGAAATTTTTGGATCATTAACTGTCATATCTCAAATGTCCGCAATATTAAGTTAACAAGCCGTCGCGGCTAAATTAACATTTTTTTATCCAAAATTCCCTAAATAAAAAAAATTAAATAAAAAGTCTCATGAAATAAAAAAAATATTTACAAATAAAACAAAAATTATGAAAATTTAATTTTTTACTTGACAGGGATTAAGAATTGCCTACTCCTACGTATCCCTTGTGCAATGAGAACTCAAAGTCACGTAGTTCTTTAGAAAATATTTATGTTTTTTGATTAATTTTAATTTTGAAAATGAATTTTAGAATATAAATTTTCGCGCTAAAATATTCTAAATGCAGAATTAATAAGTCGTCCTGGCTAATTAATTCTATTTATCTATAAAAAAAATTAAGGAACTAAATAAAATTCTTTAATAAAACAAACACTCAAGTATTTATCTTATATATGAAAATGAAATAACTCTTTTTTTATTTTAAGCTCAAACTAAACCATTCTAAAACCAACAAGTTCTAAAGTCAAAAATTAAACAAACACTAAATCAAACAAATGAACTTAAACCTAAAGAAATAATTCGAAAATTAATTCTACCAATAAAATGACACTAACTTAAATTAAAATAAATCTTAAAACTACTTATTTATTTCAACTTAACTAATTGAATTTCACTTATCCTAATACTAGTCCTGACTCACACACAAACACAAACCCAAACTCTCACACACTAACCTTCCACTTCGCACTAAAACACTAAAAAAAAAGTTCTCATTCTCACCCACATATCTTACATACAGTGAGGAGAAAGATTAAGAAGAAAAATCAAGAGAGAGAGCGTGAGAATCTTGAGAGAGAGGGAAAGAGGGGTCAGCAGGGCGGCAAGGGAGAATGCTCAGCTGAGGCCGCGCGCGCGGGCAGGAAGAAGGACGGAGCTTCGCACGGAGGTGCGTGGTGATGCAACTCAGCTGTAGCCGGCGGCGGGGAAAGGACCGAAGGGAAATGAAGGCGGCGCGGGGACACGCTGGGGCTGGTGGCTCACGGCGGTGTTAGCTCGTTCTTGTGAAGGAATGGAAACGGATCGGATGCGATGGGAGTCGGGAGTAGGCAGGAGTTGATTAAGCTGGTAAAGCGTGGTAAAGCATTGGCTTTCATAGCGACAGTAGCGACGGGATGGAGCAAGGCCGCTGTTTCGGTGCCGGATCTCGCAAGTGGGGGAGCGCAGAACGGTGAAACCGCAGGGTGGAGCTCGCAATTGTCAATGGTGAAAGTGATGGTTCTGAATGGTAGATTTGCAAGATTTAGAGGATGAACGTAATGGTTGGGTTTAGTGATAGTTTGCAAGTGGTAGTGCATGGCGAAAGGGTGTATGATGATGATGAGGAAGAGAATGAGCTTGTAAGGATGATGATGATGTGAGGCCGCGGTGGTGGGGGAGAGTCGCACAGCCTCCTCCCTTCGCCCTTTTTTTTATTTTTAGATGATAATGATGATACCATTACTTTTGTTGTTTTTTTTTTCTGCTTGTTGCTAGATTGATTTGCTGGACCTGTTCCTATATTTGTTGCTAATTTCTCTGTATCTTCCTTGTATGCCTTGTTGAAATTAGCCCCTGATGTGTTCTCTTTTTTTTGTTGTCTATTGGAAGTATTTTTTTTATAAAGAATAGCTTCCTTCTTATTCGTGTAAATTATTGATCCCATTTATACAGCTCGATTGGATAGTTCCAATTTGGTTCAGAGAATGTATATAATTATGATTGAGCTATTTTAGGATTTATGTTGATTTCATGGGATATGACTTAATTGCTTTATCAATCACGCATGCTTCCTCTTTGTCTCTTTAATGACTTGTGGGCGGTATTTGACTCTTCCATGATCTCGATTCTGTGGCAACTCCGTTTTTGTCATTTCTTTTTTCATAGGCATGCATTCTAGGACAAGCGTGCCTTATTTTTCATCATTTTTTCAAAGAAGACAAAAGTGGGAACGGTGTAGAAAAACAATGAAAAAAAGCAACCTTTTTTATTTTTTATTTTTATTTTTTAAAAAAACTCAAACTGAAATAATAAAAACTGAATCCCTTTTTATTTTTATTTTTTACAACTAAAAAAATAATGAGATGGGCTTCCCTCTATTTTTTCCAACAATGAGCTTGTTCTTTCAAATAACAATCAAACAATAATAAAAAATAAAAAAGAAATGGGCTTAAGTTTTTATTAATAAAATAGACTGGAAATTTTTTTGTTTGGGTGGACAAAAGTCTAAGTCTTCAAGCCCTCTTTACTTATTTCTTATAAGAGAATATGAAAAGCCAAAGTCTTACATATTGTTTTCGTAAGGAATAAGTAAAGACATGAACATTGATTTTGTTCAACAATGCATAAAATGCAAATACAAGAAAGATGAATTCTAATTTTGGAAAAGTATATACAAGAAAATCACATGTAAACTATACAATTTAAAAATCACCTATGCATGAATCATGCAAAGAAGATAAACTAAATAATTTGGCACAAATTTACAAATGACAAGAAATGTCAAAACAAATGAAATTTCAGGAAATTCAAAAGGACGGGGGTTAACAAGGATTTACAAGCCGGAAGGGCTGACTGGAAATCAAAAGATCTTGCGACCAACTAGATATGGGTCAACAAATGACGATAAATTGAAACTCTTGTGACCAACTGGATACGAGTCAACAAGTCACAGGAAATAAAAGCTTTGCAATCCAACTGGATAAAGGTTGGGCAGCAGACAGAATAAAAGCCTTGGACCAACTGGATACGGTTCAACAAGTGATAGGAAATTAAAAGACTTGCGACCAACTGGATACGGGTCAGTAAGCGCAGGGAAATTAAAAGACTTACGACCAACTGGATACGGGTCAGCATGCAACATGAAATGAAAAACCTTGCAACCAACTAGATATGGGTACACAAGTCAGGAAAGTAAAAGACTGCAACCAACTGGATACGGGTCCATAGGCGCAGGAAATTAAAAGCCGGGGTCGCAGGGAAATTAAAGACTTGTGACCAACTGGATACGGGTCAAGCAGCAGGTGGAAATTAAAAGCCAGGGGCTGACAAAAAATTAAAGACTTGCGACCGCTGGATACGGGGGCAAGCAGCAGGAAATTAAAGACACTAGACCAGCTGGATCCGGGTCACAAGTGACAGGAAATGAAAAACTAATGACCAACTGGATACGGGTCAACAGCAGAATGAAACCTTGTGACCAACTGGATAAAGGTCCACAGGCGCAAAATTAGAAGCTACGTCGCAGGAAATTAAATGGCAGTATTGGGGGATAGAAAGAAAGATGGCAATCTAAGGGACAAAAAAGAGTAAATGGTGGCATCTGAGACCGATAAGAAATGTAAATGCTGTAAGGAGAACAACAATTTGCACAATTTTTTATTTTTTATTTTTATTTTGGTTTTAGTAAAGCAAATTGGCAATTTGAGGCCGACAAGAAATGTAAAAGCCATCACGGGCTGACAATAAATGTAAATGCCTAACAAGGAGAACAACGATTTGGCTTACTTTTGTTTGAAAAGAAAATTGGCAATTCTGAGGCTCAACTGAAAGGTAAATGGCAATCTAAGGCCGACAAGAAATGTAAAAGCAATGACAATCATGGAAATGTAAAATTCAATTTTTTTTCAAAAATAAAAGTAAATAAAAAACATCAAGCTATTGTGGAAATACCAAAGATGTATATGTACAATATGTGAATGAATCCAAGATCATGACAGGTATGAAATGGATAAAAGAGAAATAGGCCAAGGACCTAATTGATTTGAAAATCAAAAGAAAGAGATGAATATGTCACAAAAGAATCATTTTAACATCGAAAAACATTTGAACCATAAGCTTCTTTAAGAAAGATTTTACCACATGAACCTGTTTCAAGTTTGTCATTGACACTGCTTGCAATATGGTTTTACTTTATTTCTTTTCTTTTCAAAAAACATTCTTGTGAAAGGAATCTCACCATAGTCAAGCAAACCTTGAGGAAAACTTCAACCGATCAAACTCGTAGTCAGTACTGTTGGACCTCTGACACAAATGAAACTTCTTCTTTTCTTCTATAACTTTGCTCACCTCTTCCCATTCTCTCTTATCTCCTTTTCCCTTTTAGGATGATGATTGCTTTTCTGCCAAGCTTAATTGAAGCTTCTGGATTCCTTTGTGTGATGCTAGTCATTAATGCATTGCTACAAGAACTATTAGGTCGTGGTAGTTTAAGCTTAAATTTATACTTACTCAAGACATCATAAATGAACATGCATGCAAAGGGAAATAGAAAGATTAACTGAATGAGCATTTTTACTGCTTGGTGTATTGAACAACAATATCACAAATTGTTGGAAGAAGTAAACAAAGCAAAGTAAAAGATAGGATTTCAAACAATATAAAAAATTTGCCAAGTTTTGGTCTTTAATGGCTTATTCAATTGATTTCTTGTAGCAAATTGGATGCCATAGCCACTGTATCTATTTTTGAGCCTTCAATCTTCCCTTCTCTTGATCTCCAAAAATTGCCAGTTTCAATCTTGGTATGCTTAGCTCACAAGACACATCAACAGAAAGTTGCCCAAGTGTACATTGTTTGAGATGATGCACGTTATTTTGCCCTAACTTTTGCCTCCAGTCCTTTTGGGTTTTCGTCCTAACGGGCATTTTCTTTTTTCTTTTTACCCTAACTTTTGCTTAGGCCGCTCTTGAGTTTTGACCTAAGGGCTTTTTATTATTTTTATTTATTTCTCATCCTAGCTTTCATTTAGGCCGTTCCTTCAAGTTTCGACCCAATGAGCTTTCAGCATCTTTTCAAGCATAAAACTTTTTGACTACATAAGTGTTGACGGGTCTTAGGTAGTTCTTGTCCATCCATATTTTGCAAAATCAATGCCCCTCCTGAAAATGCTTGTTTGACAATGTAAGGACCTTCATAACTTGGAGCCCATTTTCCTCGAGTGTCCTCTTGATTAGGGAGAATTTTCTTCAAAACCAAATCTCCTGGATACAAATCCCTGGGTGGACTTTCTTGTTGAAAGCCTTAGCCATTCTACTTTGATACAACTAGTTATGACAAATGGCTACAAGTCTTTTCTCTTCTATCATATTCAACTGTTCATAACGTTTTCACCCACTAGATTCTTCTAACTCAGCCTCCATCAAAACCCTTAATGATGGGATTTCAACTTCAATAGGGGATACAGCTTCCATTCCATATACCAATGAGAAAGGAGTTGTTCCTATGCTTGATCGTATGTTGGTACGATAAGCGTGCAAAGCATATGGCAGCATTTCATGCCAATCTTTGTAATTCACCACCATTTTGGCAACAATTTTCTTGATATTCTTATTTGTAGCTTCGACCGCACCATTCATTTGAGGCCTATAAGGAGCTGAGTTGTGATGCTTGATTTTGAAAGTCTCAAAGAACTTCTAAACCTCGGCACCATTGAGATTAGGAGCATTGTCTGTGATAATTCTTTCTGGAATCCATATCTACAAATAATGTCTCTTAACTACCAAGATGAAACGATGAAGTGGCTTCCACCCATTTAGTGAAATAGTCTATCGCTACCAAGATGAAACGATGACCATTGGATGCCTTAGGATTAATTGGGCCAATAACATCCATGCCCACATTGAGAAAGGCCAGGGAGATACCATGCTATGCAGTGGAAATGGAGGAACATTAACTCGATCTGCATATATTGGCATTTGTGGCACTTCCGAACATAGTTGATACCAGTCGTTTCCATGGTAGACCAATAATAACCACTCCTTAGGATTTTGCGCGCCATCATGTGCCCATTAGCATGGGTTCCACATATCCCTTCATGGATTTCGGTCATGATTATACTAGCTTCATGAGCATCTACACATCTTAGGAGAGTACGTCATGATTTCTCTTGTAGAGGACTTCACCATTCAAGAAAAAGCTCATAGCTAGTCGACGAATCGTCTTTTCTTACCTCATTTGCACCAGCTGGGTATTCTCCTTTTTGAATATACTGCTTGATGTCATGATACCAGGTTGGCGCATGGTTCAATCTCCACATTGCCACAATATCCTGGTTCGCTTTGCACCTCCACATGGATAGGTTGGACATTAGCATGGACTTCCAATTTGGTCATTACAGCCAAAGTTGCCAAAGCATCCGCAAATTGGTTCTTGTCTCGAGTTAAATGAGAGAATGACACATCATCAAATCGCTCAATTAGTCAATACAAGTATTTCTGGTAAGGTACCAATTTTGGATCCTTTGCCATTGTCCATTAACTTGATAAATTATAAGTGCAGAGTCTCCAAAGACTTTTAATTCTTTGATTCCCAAGTCAATTGCAACTTGCAAACCATTTGCACACGCCTCATATTTGCGATGTTGTTGGTACATTCAAAATCCAACTTGATAGAGACTGGGTATTGCTTACCAGCAGGTGACACCACCACAGCTCCTATTCCACATCCATTCATGTTAGAGCTCCATCAAAGTACATCTTCCATACATTTCCTTTCCATCTCTTCTTTCTCCACTGACAGCACTTCATCATCACATAATTCGGAGTGGTTAGCTGCTCACTTCAAGCGGGTTTCAGCTAGATGACGCAATTGCACCTCCCTTGACAGACTTTTGGGTCACATACTTGATGTCAAATTCTCGCATCACTTGCCACTTTGACATTCTCAACGACACATGAGGACTATCAAATATGTACTTAACGGATCCATTCGAGAGATCAACCAAGTGGTATAGTATAACATGTATTGCCTTAGCCTCTTGGAAGTCCATGCCAATGCACAACAGGTCTTTTCCATTGCCAGTAAGATTCGCAGTCATTAAACTTCTTGCTCAGATAATAAATTGCCTGCTCTTTCTTTCAGACTCGTCATACTGTCCTAACATTGCCCATTGATGTGGGTAACATTGTGAGGTACAATATTAAAGGACGGCCCGGTGTGGTGGGTCAAACTGGAGGTTTCATTAAATAAGCCTTTATTTTAGCAAAGGCTTCTTGGCATTCCTCATTCCATTCTCCAGGTTGATGTTTTCGTAGCAACTTGAATATAGGCTCACAAGTACTAGTCAAATTGGCAATGAATCGAGCAATGTAATTGAGCCTCCCAAAAACTTCTAACCTCCAGTTCAGTTAGAAGGCATATCTTGTATCGCTTTCACCTTATCTCGGGTCTACCTTTATTCCTTCTATGCTAACAATGAATCCAAGTAATTTCCCTATAAAGCTCCAAAGATGCATTTATTCGGATTAGCCGCAACTTATATTTTCTGAGTCTTTCAAACAACTTCAACCTGCCACATGACTTTCTCCCTCTTTGGACTTAGCAACCATGTCATCTACATACACTTCAATCTCCTTGTGCATCAAATCATGGAATAATGCAACCATAGCACGCTGGTATGTAGCCCCAGGCATTTCAATCCGAATGGCATGACCGTATAGCAAAATGTTCCCCATGGAGTTATGAAAGTAGTTTTTCCTTTGTCATTAACATCCATGGGAATTTGATTGTATCCAGGAATCCATCCATAAATGAAAATCGGTGGTTTTTTGCAGTATTATCAACAAGGACATCAATGTGAGGGAGAGGAAAATCATCCTTTGGGCTAGCTTTGTTTAGATCCAGATAATCCACACACATTCTAACTTTTCCATCCTTCTTAGGCACTGGCACAATGTTAGCCACCAAGTAGTGTGTCTTGATACCTCCAAAAATCAAGCCTGCCTTTGCACACCTCCTTTTTATTTTTAATGACATTTAGGCCGCATCCTTCTCAACTTTTGCTTTTTTGGCTCAATTCCCGCATATAAAGGGATCTTATGTGAAGCTATTGGATCCAACCCTGGCATATCACGGTAAGACCATGCAAAAACATCCATGTATTCTTTGAACAATGCAATCATTTTTTACGTTCTGGGTTTTCCACTATTTTCAGCTCCTTCTTCTCTTCTTCAGTGCCCATGTTAACCAACTCGATCACCTCATTGTCTAAGTCAAACTCCTTTTCTATGCTCTGTAGGTCTGAAAAGTGCCCAACAATTTCCTCATCCTCATCAGATTCATGGCTATCACAATCAAGTGCCGCAAGAGAATCAATTGATAAGTCTCCAAAGTCCCTTTCATGTGACAAAATTTCTATAGTATTTAAATTCCTGGAAAGCAATTAGGATGGGTTGGAATGCCAAAATAAAAAGTGGAAAAATGAAAATAATATGGAAGACATAAATTAAGAATGAGAATGGTAAATAAAAGAAAGAAAGAAAAATTAAAGGAAGAAACGAGGAAAATGGAAGATAAAGAAAGATTATTGAATAATCATGCAAGTGCATTTAGATGATGTCTTTGAGTAGCATAACGAAGCATAAACAATATTTATCAATACAACCCAAACAATTACTTTGAAGTAACAACATCAATAATGGTTCAACTTCCAAGTTCATCAGCATCATTATTGTTGGCAACATGAGGGTTGTTTCTTTGGATTCATCAACATTCACCATATTGATAGTGGTACAACAACAAGGGGAGTGAACTTCCTCAGCTAGGATCACTTTAGTTGGGCACGGAAATGTTTCTTTAGGTGAGGAATCTGCTTCATTTTCTCCATTTGCTCCTCCTGCTCAAGAGTCATGCCCCTCATCTCCTCTTCCAATAGTGCATTATATCCCAAACCATATCGATTAGGCTTCTTGGTGACTGGTATTGGTGTCATGATACCTTGCAGTATAGTCCCAATCCTCTGCCTTGTAGGTATCCACTCTTAGCCATGATATGAGCCACCACCTGATTTTGCATTGGGGGCTTATTTGTTCCTGTTTCAGCCCTACTACCTCCAGGTTATGCCATAAACTGCTCTCTACAGTTCCACATTCTCAACATAGGCAATGTAACTGGTTTAGATACTATGATATCTTTTTCTCCATGGATTGTAACGATCGAGCCATTCTCTATGTATTTAACCTTTTGATGCAAGGTTGAGGAACAAGCACAACATTGTTAATCCATGGTCTTCCAAGCAGCATATTGTAATCTGATTCGATCTCCATTACCTGGAATAACACTTCGAATCTACTTGGGCCAATCTCCAAACAATAACATTTCCCCAAGGATACTTTTCTTTGCCCCATCAAAAGCCTTCACAATCATCACCTGTGGTGATATATCATCCTTACTTATTGACAAGTAACTTAAGGTCAACATGGTAGAACATTCAATCCTGACCCTCCATCAATGAGGACCCTGGGCACTATATGGTCTTTGCATTTGAGAGTTATGTACAATGCTCGTGGGTTAGCCTGTGACACAACTTCCTCATCTGAGAATGTGATCATGTTGACACGTTTCACTGGATCTACCATATTCACCATGTTCTCCGTTGAAACGTAAGGCTTGACATAAGCTTCTTAGGACCTTTAACACTGCCTTTTGATGAGGTTCGGATGACAAGATTAGTGATAACAAGGATATTCTGGTAGAAGTCTTCTTTAATTGTTCAGAATATCATACTCACTCTATTTCATGATTTTTAGAAATTCCTCCTCCTCATCTTCTTTCATTTCACTTCCTCCCAAGTCAGAACTTTTTCCAAGCATTCCCTTCATTAACAAACTTTCCTTTTTCTATTTCTTAGGACCATAACACCTTCCACTTCTCGTTATACTAGTTACTACTCCACCTACTTGGGCATTTGAGGTTTCTCCTATATTTCTTTTCATCTCAACCTCAGTCTCATAGTTCCAAGGTACAGCATGTGTGTCCTTATAAACAAAGGGTGTTGGTTTCTTCATAGTGATAACTACCTTTCTTCTGGCTTCGGCGCTTGATTAAGTGGAGGCACTCGAAGCACAAAATGCTCAATCACATTCACCTCTTCAGAGACATTCAGCTTCTTTTTTGCTTGTATAACACCCAGGTTGAGTAATCCCTCTA
>JAMLFY010001298.1:0-15067 GCA_030441495.1 Dalbergia oliveri
ATATTTTAAGATAATCATCCATTGTCACCGTGGATTGAAGGAAAAGAAAATCCACTATTAGAATGAGTACAAAATGCCGAGTGGTTGCCTATAATGGATACTGACGAATGAAAATATGGAAGTTGGTGATGATGATGGAAATTCCAAAAGTAGTGGTGGTTTAAGTCCACCAAGTAACAACAGTGGTAATGGTGGTGATAATGTGCAAACTAAAAAAGGTGATGATGAGGGTGATGGCATGGTGATGGTGATGATGATGAGCAAAGACGAAATGATCCATATCATGAGGTGCCATGCAATAGGCATGACAAGAGCATAGTTATTGATATGACCACTTATAATAGGCTTGCTATGCCTTCTGATAGTTCCTTTGATAGTAAGAATTGGTTTGCAATCTAAAGAGGAAAAAGAGAACAAAACATTGCACTTGAAGAATATTTCACTTCTAATATTGAGCAAAGTTTAAGTGATTTAGTTTTAATGGTTCAGCTCAATGTAGTCAAGGGCATTAGCCACCATATTATCAGCATCATTATCCTTACTTCAGTACATATAACTAACATGAAAGTGGTCAAATTCCACCAACCAAGCACTGTGGATTTTTTTATGTCATTGGCTAAGAAGATACACAAAGTGATAGCCAAAATGAAAGTGGAGGTTATGATCCGTCGCGTCATTCTACCATGTGGTAATAAACTTCGTGTAAGTTTTATTTAACTTATTTTTTATTTAAATTACTTATTTTATGTTTTAGTTTTACTAATATTTTCATTTAATTATATTTATATGTCAAGAAAATATCGATTCTCTAAAATATCAAGATTCTAATTATGATTTATTATTATCTTTTGTTTGTAGTGAAGTGATATCTCTAAAATTGTGGTGTGATTTGCTTATTACATGGGCTAGTTAGTGACTTGATCACAATTGCAAGATATTGAGTTCCCTTAGAAATTCTAATTTTATTGTATCTTTCTAAACACATGAGAAGTTTGTATTTAATATGTTAGACACAAGTTACTATAATTGTTGTACTTCTCTTATTTTTACATTTTGTGCAAAACAAAAACCACACTGCAATGGCTACAATCTACATTGTAGTAGGGCAGTGCCTGTACTTCCTCCCACAACCACAATTGTGATCGCAACTGCAATTTAGAATACTAATGAAAACCATATACCAAATGTGTTTCTTGCATTCCAGCCGCCACTACCCTTTATTTCCCTTTCTTGCACAAGTTGTTTCAATCTACGATTATGTTACAACGTGGAGGAATATTAAAAGGTTTGGGCATAAGTGAGGGTTGGGTTGGGCTTATATTTCTAGCTATTCTATTTTAATTTTTTAGTTTGTTGGCTTGTTCTAAGTAATAGTTGGGTGGCATGGATTGTTTACTTAATCAACTATGTCTGATAATAAAATAATATGTTTTGCTTCACCTTTTGATTTTTAACAAACAATCACTTGTTTATTCACTTTTTTTATTCACATTTGTTATGGATTTTGGGCCAAAGTATTTATTCACATTTGTTTTAATAAGCTTATAGCTTATGTTTTGGACCAAAAGAAACCTTATGTTGATACTTTTTTTATTTATGTTATTGTTCATAAAAAATATTATTTATAAATATAATTTACAATTATTCATTATAGTTTATGAAATATTTCATTTTATATTTTTATATATTTATATAAATATATTATTTATTATATACCGGTTATATTTTGATTGAACCATCGATTAAACCTCTAAACCTCTAAACTAGTAACTTCTCTGATTTGATATTCAGTTCAGATTTCAAAACCTTGCATATAAGGATTCAACCAAAACAAAAAATGAAAATCACATAAGGATGACAAACGAGAATGTAACACCCTCCCAAATACAACATCATTCTTAAGTCATGATGTAACACCCTAATAATTAACCCAATACACCTAGGCAGGATTTGATTAATTACTAGACTTTACTCTTTGCTTCAGTTCCTTAATCATGCTTTGAAAATACTTAGTGAAATTACGAGCCATTTTTTTTTTAAACATAATTGAAAACGTGAGCCGCGCTTAACGTGAATGATTTAGCAAAATTTAAAAGACACATAGGAATTTACAAACATCACATCATAATATATTGGCTCCATCATATAGCATCCATAATTACATATCATATAGATATTTTGCCTACCAACAGAATAAGACTAAGTGTAGGCAATCTAATAAAACATAAATAATATATGGATGGAAGGACATCCATTAATGGCACCTAGTAATAACACTCCAGGGATAGGGATAGATATCTGAAATATACGAGTGAAACTAGCAGGATTCAAGTTCAGCTACCCTTGAGCCTCAATGTGATTCACGAACGCTTCCTTCTATTTCTGAAGACGAGATGGAAAGAAAAATAGAGGGAGTGAGAAACTTATAAAAGAATCTCAGTAGGGTACTCACCTCATGATGCATTGTGTCATCATCATCGTCCCCAGGAACCTCGGGTTATTATGAAATAGTGAGCATGCTAAGATTGATTTATTAAGTTCGAAAATATACTTTACCGAGGTTCGTCGTTTTAATCATGCGTCTTATAATGCATCATAAACTTAGCATGTCATGTTTATAATGAACTTTTCCTTTCATATATAATAACATAGTTATGCATAAAATCACATCATATTCCTCATCATCATTTCATAATACTATGCATAGCAGAATATCATATTTCTCATCATCATCTCATAAATACTATGCATAGCAGAACATCATATTCACATAATGCATTTACTTAGTTTCTTAGGTGACTTAAAGTTACTTTCATCATCATTTTCCTGGGCCACCCTATACTCCACCCTTTTGGGAGTAATCTAGGTTATGAGCTCATACCTTACTAGTCGTCACTAGCATATACTTATCCCTTTTGATAAGTTAAAACCTCTACCCTTTTGAGAGAACGGACTAGGGCAAGAATCACCTTTTCACCACCTATAGTTTGATGGGTCCAAAGGATCATTTTCTCAGGATCACCTTTTCACCACCTATAGTCTGATGGGTCCAAAGGATCATTTCCTCATATATTTTAAGTCACCTTTAAGTCTTTGCATGTTATATCATAATACAATTCTCAATTCATAATCATTTATAACATTTTCTCATTTATAGTCTTATTCTGGAATAATATATATACCAACTGTAATCATGCATCCTGGAGATTCCAGGAAAGAGAGGTGGGTCACAAATGGACACGCTTAAATACCAAGTCTTTCCTAGCCAGAACCTTTCCAAATTACACTTTTACAGGAATATACTTTCTTCCAGCAACTAGGGTAAATTTTTAAATAACAAAGAATATTTCATTATTTCATGCATAAGCATTCTCATTGTTTGCAACAGCAACTATAACATGCAAGCCATGAAATCATTCAATGAAATCAAATACTTAATAAGCATCATCATAAATCCTTACTAAAAGCTTCTAAATAATTGAAACTCTAGAATCAGGTAACCTCAATTATCAAACTAATTAATTATGCATCTAAGGGATTAATTACCATCATTACCATTAATCATAAGCCTTAAGAACATTATTAAACCATATGAGGCGGCATAGGCAGGAAATCATATTTAAAGCTTTACGTTGCTTTATGTAGCTAATTTCACTTCTAACATGCATAGAATTATTCCTTATCAATAAACATAATTATCACAACTTCAAACATATTAAATCATCATCATTTATTGGTACTAATCTCATATCAGAAGCCGAATCATGAACCTCATATAATTGTATAAAATCACATTTTAAGTGAACATAAAATATTAGTTTCCCGTAGAATCCTTGCAAAGCTTTAAAACTCTTTTAGAAACTAATTCTTTTTGCTAAACTTGAAAGAATCTTCATAATTAAAATTCTTACTTAAGATAAAAGGAGCAAGTCTTGAGCTTAAGAGATTTATGTGATATCTTAGAATCATAAACATGCTATGCAACCTCATTTTAATCTTGTCATTATAAGGTGATAACTTGGAATTATAAACATGATATGCAAATCCATTTCTTTATCTTTAAGATTTAAGGTGATGACTTGAAAATTAAACATGATGCAAGAGCTTGAAATATAAACATGATGCAAGAAACTGAGCGGCGGTAGTCCGCATAGGACCAGTGGAGGGAGAAAAGAATCTTAAGAAACCGAGCGCGGTACCGCACTGGACCTGAAGGGAGAAGAGAATTATTATTACATCTTTTTAAGCTCCAATCTCAAGACTTCTTAAAGAATTAATTCTTTAACTCCAATAATCTTATTTCTTTGCTTGTGATACTTGGGCAAGTCTTTGAGCTCTAGGATCTTTAGGTGATGACATAAAAATAAACATGTCATGCGTTGATTCTTTTAGCCATTATAAAATAAAGTGAGAGCATAAAATAAATATGAGATGCAACCTCTTTATTATCTTTGAAGATTAAGTGACAACTTGAAACATAAACATGAAATGCAAGCTTGGAAATTTAAACATGAATATGCAAGTTCATTTATTCATTCTTGAGAATTTAGTGATGACATAGAAAGTAAACATGGTTATGCAAGGCATAAACTTAAACATGGATGCAAGTTCATTTTATTTCTTTACTAGAGCTCCTCCAAGACTTTAGAGAAATATAAATTCAACCCAATATATCTTAGCAAGACAAAGTGAAAAATACATCTTTCAAGTTCTAAACTCAAGATCATAAAAACATCATAAAAATATTATTCTTTAAAGTTTTGCATCAAGTGGAACTTTCAAGCTTTAGAGGCCTAACTTGTGATGGATTCACAACCCACCCTCAAGGTCCTCATCATCAAGCCATCATCTTAGTCCCACCTAGGCCATATGGCTGAATTGTTCAAAGAAAAGGAAGAAGAAAACCAAATGGAAAAACTAGAGAAAATCCATGAAATCATCATTTTGAACCAAGAACAACACTTAGCAAAGCATAGAAATAAACTTAAAAACAACTCCCTACCTAATCTGATTTGAAGGAAAGGAAGAGAACTTGGTTTCCTTGAGTGAAATGAAAGAAAATATTCTTGAAAACTTGAAGAAAGAATTCAGCCAAGAGGAGGAGGAAATGAGAGCTTTTGGTGCTCCTAAAACTAGAATTTGTGTAAGTTATGAACTAAGCATCTAAACTATCTTCAAGCATGCCTATTTATAGAGATTTTGCAGCTCATAAATGGACAAAGGAAGGAAAGAAATCTGACCAAAAATTAGAGAAAAAAATAAGGAAGAAAAATCATTTTGTTTGGTGGCTTAAAACATGGAATCATGTTTCCATGTTTTCATGATTCTTTGTTTTCATTCTTTGGATTTTTGTGTAATAATTTTCTGACTTATTACTCAATAATTTCGTGCATTACAGCCTTGTGGAAGAGGATTTTGTGTGTTCCATGTATTTTTTAGGTGTAGGCAAGGTATTCATGCAATTTAGAGAATTTACGGTTAAGGGTTTAAGTGAATTACTAAGCAATTTGGGTGTTTTAAGCAATTTTAGGTTCTAATCAATCTAAATAAATAATTTTGACTCTAGATTAATAATTAGAATTTAATAAGCTTTAATTTGAGCCTAATATTGCTTAGGTTTCGTTAGACGAATCAAAAATCTCAAAATTTGTAAAACTTACAAGAGAGGGCAAAACGGTCATTTTACTTAAAAATTGCCCGAGACCACCCGAGCTTAACCAATGGTTAATCATGGCTTAAAAACACCTTTTAACACATTTTAGTGAGGTTCGGGTTAGTCGGCACGCAAATCGGAGTTAAAACGCGCAGGGCGTTTTGGTCATTTGCGCGTCGAAGCTCAAAATTAGGATTCTTCTCCTCTATTAACACACATAACACAAACAATCCCTTATTAACATCAAAACATCCCCTTGAGGATGGGTGGGGCCCACGATCCTCATTTTGAGTAAAATAACCTCAGGGCATTTTGGTCATTTTACACGTACAGAAAATTGGGGTTTGCAATACTTGCACGAATTGCTCCTAACTTCTCTTCTAACGTTATATTCCTTTATTAAGGATTGTTTGGTCTCAAATTTTATATAATATTTACCTACGGAATTCGGTAATTCCTAATGACAGTAAAAATTACAGTAAAAATTGGGCGTTACATTACCCCCTCCTTAAAAAGAATTTCGCCCTCGAAATTCGTTACCTAAGAATAGCTCTGGGTATTGTGCTTGCATGTCTATTCAGCTTCCCATGTAAATTCTTCGGTTTCACCTCGTCCCCATGCTACTTTGACTAGGGTACAACCTTGTTTCTTAATTGCTTAACTTCTCGGTCAACGATCTCGTGGGTGGTAAGTTAAACGTTAGGTCATCTCTTAATTGTACATGTTCTGGCTCTAGTACATGACTTGGGTCAAATGATATTTCCTTAACTGGAGACATGGAAAACATCATGAAGGTTGGAGAGACTTCTGGGTAGGGCTATACGGAGGCTACAGATCCTATTTTGCTAAGGATTTCAAACGGACCAAGAAATCTGGGGCTCAATTTCTTTACTTTCATTGCTCGGCCTATGCCTGGTGGGGTGATTCTTAGGAACACATGGTCCCCTTCTTGAAAATCTAGCGGTTTCGCCTCTTGTCCGCATAGTTTTTCTGTCGACTTTGAGCAAGTGAGAATCTTATCCCTAATCTTCTTGATTTGTTCCGTCGTTTCCCTCACAATATCCGGTCCAAGTAGACTTTGCTCTCCGGGCTCATACCAACATAGAGGTGATTGACACTTCCGTCCATAGAGGGCCTCGTATGGTGCCATACCGATACTTGCATGATAACTGTTGTTATATGCAAATTCAATCATGGGTAGGTACTTATCCCAACTCCCTCTTTGATCTAAAACACATGCCCTCAACATGTCTTCCAAAGTTTGGATAGTTCTTTCAGATTGACCGTCCGTTTGGGTGGTAGCCGTGCTCAGACAGCTTTGAACCAAACGCCTTCTGAAAAGCTCCCCAAAATCGTGACGTAAATCGCGGATCCGATCCGAGATTATCGTCGGACTCTCATGTAATCTTACTATCTCCTGAATATATAATTGTGCTAACCTATCCAAGGAATAAGTCACCTTAATAGGAAAAGTGGGCTGACTTAGTCAACCGATCCACTATTACCCAAATGGCGTCATGATTCGCTTGGGTCCTCGTAGTCCAGTTACAAAATCCATGGAGATACTATCCCACTTCCATTCGGGGATTGATAGGGGTTGCAACATTCCAGAGGGTCTTTGGTGCTCAATCTTCACCTTTTGACATACCAAGCATTTATTCACCCATGTGCACACATCCTTTTTCAATCCAGGCCACCAGAACATCTTCCTCAAATCTTGATACATCTTGGTGGCACCAGGATGGAGGGTGAAATGACTCTTATGGGCTTCCTCCAAAATATCCTTTCGGAGGTCACCACTAGCAGGTACACATATACGACCTTCAAACCTCCATAAACTATCATTCCCTTGGGTAAAACCTTTCAACTTATCAGCTCTTACCGCCTCTAAGGTCTCTTGAAATTCTGTATCTTTCCTTTGGGCTTGAGCAATTCTTTCCTTGAATTCACTCGTCACACTAAGGTGACAAGCTCTTATGCCCTTAGTGGTCAAGGTCATTCCTAGGTTTAGGTCTCTAAATTGCTCAATTAACTCAATCTCTTTCACCATCAAACGGGACACTTGTAAGGATTTCCTACTTAGGGCATCAGCTACAACATTAGCTTTACCTGGATGATAGTTTAACCCGAAATCATAATCTTTTAAAAACTCCATCCACCTTCTTTGCCTCATGTTTAGCTCTTTTTGATCAAAGAGATATTTCAAACTCTTGTGATCGAAAACACCTCAAACCTCACTCCGTATAAATGGTGTCTCCAAATCTTTAGAGCAAACACGACGGCTAACTCAAGGTCATGGGTGGGGTAATTTGCCTCATGTGGCTTGAGTTGCCTCGATGCATAGGCCACCACTTGCCTATCCTGCATCAGTACACAACCCAAACCCTTCCTCGAAGCATCACAGTACACTTCCGAAGGCACATTGGGGTCGGGTAACACTAAAAGGGGTTGAGGTTAGCTTGTGTTTCAGCTCTTGAAAGCTCTTTTCACACTCCTGGTTCATGAAAAAGAGGTGTTTTTCCTAGTTAGCTTAGTCAAAGGAAGGGAAATCTGGAAAATCCCTTGATAAACCGACGGTAATAACCAGCTAAACCTAAGAAGCTCCTTACTTCAGTACCGTGGTTGGTCTTTCCAGTTTACAACCGTTTCCACCTTACTAGGATCTAGCAATTCCTTTCTTAGATACTACATGCCCTAAAAATTTCACCTCATCCAACCAGAATTCACACTTAGAAAGCTTGGCATATAGTTTCTTTTCCTTCAGGATTTCCAGGACTATGGTTAGGTGGCGTTCATGCTCCTCGTGGGTCTTAGAGTAATGAGAATGTCATCTATAAAGACAACCACAAACTGATCTAAATAGGGTCTAAAGATCCTATTCATGTAATCCATAAAAATTGCCGAGCATTGGTTAATCCAAAGGACATTACTGCAAACTCAAAATGGCCGTATCGGGCCGAAAGGCCGTTTTTGGTATATCTTCATCTCTCACCCTAATCTGGTGGTAACCTGACCTCAAATCAATCTTAGAAAACACTGTTGCACCTTTAAGCTGGTCCATCAAGTCATCTATCCTAGGCAAAGGGTATTTGTTCTTCACTGTCACTTTATTCAATTGCCTATAGTCAACACACATCCTCATACTCCCATCCTTTTTCTTCACAAACAACACAGGGGCTCCCCAAGGTGACGCACTAGGCCTAACAAACTTTTTCTCCAATAAATCTTCCAATTGAGCTTTTAACTCGTCAACTCTAATGGGGACATCCTGTATGGGGCTATGGATATGGGACCTGCACCCTAAGCAATTCTATGGAAAACTCTATCTCTCTCTGGAGGAAACTCTGGTATCTCATCTGGAAATACTTTGGGATAATTCCTTACTATTGGTATCTCATCGATACTTTGCTCAAAGTCTACATCACTAGCGGCTAGGAAAATATAACCTTTATTCTCACCTTACCAATTATTTCCACAGAGTTATGTATAGACTTATGGGTTTCTTAGGTTCAATGGAAGGAAGAAAAGTGATGGTTTTCTCATAGGTTTAACAGGACACGGTTGGCTTCAAGCCAATCCATGCCAAGAATCACATCTAAACCTTGCATGGGTAAGCAAATGAGATCTAAAACAAATGATCTATTCTCAATAACAAAATGGCAATCTAAACAACATTTACAAGTCCTAACGGGTTTTCCAGGAGGGTAGAAACAATAAGGTCAAAAGGAAGTTCAGTCACATGTAAGTTAAGGCTTTTAACACATGAGTGGGAGATAAAAGAATGGGAAGCGCCAGAATCATATAGTACAATTAAGTTTTTACCATGCATGTTACACTTACCTTCCACGAGATTCCGTGACTTTGTCGTTTCCTCAGCATTAACGGTAAAAACCCTTCCTTGATATTGCGGCTTGGGATTGGGGGTTGGCGGGTTCCTCTCCATGCATTCTCGAGAGTAGTGGCCCGTTTCACACCGATAGCATACATTTGTTCCGGCTCGACATGGCATGCTCCCATGATTCTTGCCGCACTTGGGACATCCATGGATGGTGGGGGTCGTGGAGGTGCTGCTGGACCCCTTTGTGGTGCTTTCCCCTTGTTGTTATTATTGTTGTTGTTGTGATTGTTGTTGGGGTTGTTGTTGTAGCGTTGCGTTATAGCGGTTGTTGTTGTTGTTCGGCCTTCCTTGTTGAAAGTTCCTTTGTGGACCTTGGGGTTCGATTGAGGTGGGAATGGAGGTCGATTTTGCCTCTTGAACTGTTGACCTTGAGGTGTCAGCTTTTTGATGATATTCTCAGACTTTGAAGTACCCAGCTTCTCCGCCCTTCTTCAATGATGCGGCATTTGTTGACTAAGGTAGAGAAATCCCTAATTTCCAAATGCGCAACTGCCACATTAAGTTCTGCCTTTAACCCTGACTCGTATTTAATGCATTTCCAATACTCATCAGGGTTACCTTGGTACATCCTTGAGAACTTAATGAGTTCCTCAAATCTGGCAGGATACTGAGCCACATTCATATTCCCCTGGACAAGTTGCATGAATTCAATGTCCTTAGCATTTCTAACCGACTCGGAAAGTACTTCTCATAAAAATGGACCTTGAATAATTCCCAATCAATGTCCACTTCGGTTGCCTCCAGGAGTCTTCGAACACCAGTCCACCAAAGCGGCATCACCCTCAAGCATGTGGGTGGCAAAAGTGACCTTCTCTCCTGAACATGGAACTACAGCAAAGACCTTCTCAATATTCCGAATCCATTCATCTGCTACATTAGGATTCAGGGTCCCCTGAAAACAGTGTGGATTGCCTTACGAATTTTCCCAAACGAGCATGTTCGGGAATTTCATGTCCTTGATTTATATTAGCTTGACGATTCTGATCCATCCGTTCCATCATCATTCTCATGGTCCTTGCTACGTCGCGAAGTGCTTCAGCGGTCTCATTATCTTGGTTATTCTGTGCGCGCTCCTAGTCGTCGTCGTGCCATTGGTCCCTATACACACAAAACAACACTGAGGTGATCAAGCCCAATATTCCATGCAAAGTGAGCAAGTTACCATGGCACTTTCAACATAGGAGTCATGTATTTCTAATCCTCAAGCTCATCCTAATGATAAACATCTACACATGACATTACTAACGTATTATGCTTTAGAAGCATAGCCAGTCCAATCCTCAAGGCTCGTGAGAATTAAACCTGATACCAAAATGTAACACCCTAATAATTAACCCAATACACCTAGGCAGTATTTGATTAATTACTAGACTTTACTCTTTGCTTCAGTTCCTTAATCATGCTTTGAAAATACTTAGTGAAATTACGAGCCATTTTTTTTTTAAACATAATTGAAAACGTGAGCCGCGCTAACGTGAATGATTTAGCAAAATTTAAAAGACACATAGGAATTTACAAACATCACATCATAATATATTGGCTCCATCATACAGCATCCATAATTACATATCATATAGATATTTTGCCTACCAAGAATAAGACTAAGTGTAGGCAATCTAATAAAACATAAATAATATATGGATGGAAGGACATCCATTAATGGCACCTAGTAATAACACTCCAGGGATAGGGATAGATATCTGAAATATACGAGTGAAACTAAGGATTCAAGTTCACTACCCTTAGAGCCTCAATGTGATTCACGAACGCTTCCTTCTATTTCTGAAGACGAGATGGAAAGAAAAATAGAGGGAGTGAGAAACTTATAAAAAGAATCTCAGTAGGGTACTCACCTCATGATGCATTGTGTCATCATCATCGTCCCCAGGAACCTCGGGTTATTATGAAATAGTGAGCATGCTAAGATTGATTTATTAAGTTCGAAAATATACTTTACCGAGGTTCGTCCTTTAATCATGCGTCTTATAATGCATCATAAACTTAGCATGTCATGTTTATAATGAACTTTTCCTTTCATATATAATAACATAGTTATGCATAAAATCACATCATATTCCTCATCATCATTTCATAATACTATGCATAGCAGAATATCATATTTCTCATCATCATCTCATAAATACTATGCATAGCAGAACATCATATTCACATAATGCATTTACTTAGTTTCTTAGGTGACTTAAAGTTACTTTCATCATCATTTTCCTGGGCCACCCTATGCTCCACCCTTTTGGGAGTAATCTAGGTTATGAGCTCATACCTTACTAGTCGTCACTAGCATATACTTATCCCTTTTGATAAGTTAAAATTCTGTCTCTACCCTTTTGAGAGAACGGACTAGGGGCAAGAATCACCTTTTCACCACCTATAGTTTGATGGGTCCAAAGGATCATTTTCTCAGGATCACCTTTTCACCACCTATAGTCTGATGGTTCAAAGGGTCATTTCCTCATATATTTTAAGTCACCTTTAAGTCTTTGCATGTTATATCATAATACAATTCTCAATTCATAATCATTTATAACATTTTCTCGTTTATAGTCTTATTCTGAATAATATATACCAACTGTAATCATGCATCCGGAGATTCCAGGAAGAGAGGTGGGTCACAAATGGAACGCTTAAATACCAAGTCTTTCCTAGCCAGAACCTTTCCAAATTACACTTTTAGTAATATACTTTCTTCCAACTAGGGTAAATTTTTAAATAACAAAGAATATTTCATTATTTCATGCATAAGCATTCTCATTGTTTGCAACAGCACTATAACATGCAAGCCATGAAATCATTCAATGAAATCAAATACTTAATAAGCATCATCATAAATCCTTATTAAAACCTTAAATAATTGAAACTCTAAATCATGTAACCTCAATTATCAAACTAATTAATTATGCATCTAAGGGATTAATTACCATCATTACCATTAATCATAAGCCTTAAGAACATTATTAAACCATATGAGGCGGCATAGGCAGTAAATCATATTTAAAGCTTTACCTTGCTTTATGTAGCTAATTTCACTTCTAACATGCATAGAATTATTCCTTATCAATAAACATAATTAGCACAACTTCAAACATATCAAATCATCATCATTTATTGGTACTAATCTCATATCAGAAGCCGAATCATGAACCTCATATAATTGTATAAAATCACATTTTAAGTGAACATAAAATATTAGTTTCCGTAGAATCCTTGCAAAGCTTTAAAACTCTTTTAGAAACTAATTCTTTTTGCTAAACTTGAAAGAATCTTCATAATTAAAATTCTCACTTAAGATAAAAGGAGCAAGTCTTGAGCTTAAGAGATTTATTTGATATCTTAGAATCATAAACATGCTATGCAACCTCATTTTAATCTTGTCATTATAAGGTGATAACTTGGAATTATAAACATGATATGCAAATCCATTTCTTTATCTTTAAGATTTAAGGTGATGACTTGAAAATTAAACATGATGCAAGAGCTTGAAATATAAACATGATGCAAGAAACTGGAGCGTAGTCCGCATAGGACCATGGAGGGAGAAAGAATCTTAGAAGAGCGCCGGTAATCCGCACTGGACCTGAAGGGAGAAGAGAATTATTATTACATCTTTTTAAGCTCCAATCTCAAGACTTCTTAAAGAATTAATTCTTTAACTCCAATAATCTTATTTCTTTGCTTGTGATACTTGGGCAAGTCTTTGAGCTCTAAGATCTTTAGGTGATGACATAAAAATAAACATGTCATGCGTTGATTCTTTTAGCCATTATAAAATAAAGTGAGAGCATAAAATAAATATGAGATGCATCCTCTTTATTATCTTTGAAGATTAAGTGACAACTTGAAACATAAACATGAAATGCAAGCTTGGAAATTTAAACATGAATATGCAAGTTCATTTATTCATTCTTGAGAATTTAGTGATGACATAGAAAGTAAACATGGTTATGCAAGGCATAAACTTAAACATGGATGCAAGTTCATTTTATTTCTTTACTAGAGCTCCTCCAAGACTTTAGAGAAATATAAATTCAACCCAATATATCTTAGCAAGACAAAGTGAAAAATACATCTTTCAAGTTCTAAACTCAAGATCATAAAAACATCATAAAAATATTATTCTTTAAAGTTTTGCATCAAGTGGAACTTTCAAGCTTTAGAGGCCTAACTTGTGATGGATTCACAACCCACCCTCAAGGTCCTCATCATCAAGCCATCATCTTAGTCCCACCTAGGCCATATGGCTGAATTGTTCAAAGAAAAGGAAGAAGAAAACCAAATGGAAAAACTAGAGAAAATCCATGAAATCATCATTTTGAACCAAGAACAACACTTAGCAAAGCATAGAAATAAACTTAAAAACAACTCCCTACCTAATCTGATTTGAAGGAAAGGAAGAGAACTTGGTTTCCTTGAGTGAAATGAAAGAAAATATTCTTGAAAACTTGAAGAAAGAATTCAGCCAAGAGGAGGAGGAAATGAGAGCTTTTGGTGCTCCTAAAACTAGAATTTGTGTAAGTTATGACTAAGCATCTAAACTATCTTCAAGCATGCCTATTTATAGAGATTTTGAAGCTCATAAATGGACAAAGGAAGGAAAGAAATCTGACCAAAAATTAGAGAAAAATAAGGAAGAAAAATCATTTTGTTTGGTGGCTTAAAACATGGAATCATGTTTCCATGTTTTCATGATTCTTTGTTTTCATTCTTTGGATTTTTGTGTAATAATTTTCTGACTTATTACTCAATAATTTCGTGCATTACAGCCTTGTGGAAGAGGATTTTGTGTGTTCCATGTATTTTTTAGGTGTAGGCAAGGTATTCATGCAATTTAGAGAATTTACGGTTAAGGGTTTAAGTGAATTACTAAGCAATTTGGGTGTTTTAAGCAATTTTAGGTTCTAATCAATCTAAATAAATAATTTTGACTCTAGATTAATAATTAGAATTTAATAAGCTTTAATTTGAGCCTAATATTGCTTAGGTTTCGTTAGACGAATCAAAAATCTCAAAATTTGAAACTCAAAAGAGAGGGCAAAATGGTCATTTTACTTAAAAATTGCCCAAGCCACCGAGCTTAACCAATGGTTAATCATGGCTTAAAAACACCTTTTAACACATTTTAGTGAGGTTCTGGCTTATCGGCACGCAATTGAGTTTAAAGGCCAAGGGCGTTTTGGTCATTTGGCGCGTCAAGCTCAAAATTAGGATTCTTCTCCTCTATTAACACACATAACACAAACAATCCCTTATTAACATCAAAACATCCCCTTGAGGATGGGTGGGGCCCACGATCCTCATTTTCTGAGTAAAATAACCTCAGGGCATTTTGGTCATTTTCCACGTATAGAAAATTGGGGTTTGCAATACTTGCACGAATTGCTCCTAACTTCTCTTCTAACGTTATATTCCTTTATTAAGGATTGTTTGGTCTCAAATTTTATATAATATTTACCTACGGTAATTCGGTAATTCCTAATGAGGTAAAAATTATAGTAAAAATT
>JAMLFY010001299.1:0-15064 GCA_030441495.1 Dalbergia oliveri
CAAAACCCTCTTCCATGAGGCTGTAATGCATGAATTATTCAGCCATAATCATTAGAATTATTGAAAGATAACTCACTTAAAACATAATGCCAAAAATCACCATAAAACAAGGAACTTTGTAAACATGATTCCATGTTTTAAGCCACCAAACAAGATGATTTTTCCTTCTGTCTCCTCAAATTGAATCAGATTTTCCTTCTCCCTTGTCCATTTACTAAGTTGAATTCTTCTATAAATAGGCATGCTTATAAGTCATTAGAGACTTGCTCAAAAATTTCACAACTTCAAGTTTTTCCTAAGCTCAAAAACTTTCTTTCTTCTTCTTCCCCCTTGGCTAAATTTCTCTTCAACCTTTCAAGATATTTTCATTTCACTCCAAGAAACCAGTTTCTTTCTTTTCCTTCAAATCAGATTAGGTAGGGGAGTTGTTTTTAAGTTTATTTTCAATGTTTTGCTAAGTGTTGTTCTTGGTTCAAATGATGATTTCATGGATCTTCTCTAGTTTTTCCATTTGGTTTTCTTCTTTCCTTTTCTTTAACCAATTCAGCCATATGGCCTAGGTGGGACTAAGATGATGGCTTGATGATGAGGACCTTGAAGGTGGGTTGTGAATCCATCATAAGTTAGGCCTCTAAGCTTGAAAGTTCCACTTGATGCAAAACTTTAAGAATGAATATTTTTATGATGATTTTATGATCTTGAGTTTAGAATTTGAAAGGTGTATTTCTCACTTTGTCTTGTTAAGATATATATATTGAATTTGTATTTATATAAAGTCTTGAAAGAGCTCTAGTAAAAAGAAATCAAATGAACTTGCATCCATGTTTAAGTTTATGCCTTGCATAATCATGTTTACTTTCTATGTCATCACTAAAATTTCAAGAATGAATAAATGGACTTGTATACTCATGTTTAAATTTCCAAGCTTGCATTTCATGTTTATATTTCATGTTGTCACTTAATCTCTAAAGATAATAAAAAAGTTGCATCTCATATTTATTTTATGTTCTCACTTTATTTTATAATGCTAAATAATCAACGCATGACATGTTTATTTTTATGTCATCACCTAAATACCCTAGAGCTCAAAGAATTACCCAAGTATCACAAGCAAGAAATAAGATTATTGGAGTTAAAGAATTAATTTTTTAAGAAGTCTTGAGATTGGAGCTTAAAAAGATGTAATAATAATTCTCTTCTCCCTTCACCGGTCCAGTGCAATTACGCCTTCCTTCTAAAGATTCTTCTCCCTCCACTGGTCCTTGAACTACGCCTTCACTTCTTGCATCATGTTTATATTTCAAGCTCTTGCATCATGTTTAATTTTCAAGTCATCACCTTAAATCTTAAAGATAAAGAAATGAATTTGCATATCATGTTTATAATTCCAAGTTATCACCTTATAATGACAAGATTAAATTAGGTTGCATAGCATGTTTATGATTCTAAGATATCACATAAATCTCTTAGCTCAAGACTTGCTCCTTTTATCTTAAGTGAGAATTTTAATTATGAAGTATCTTTCAAGTTTAGCAAAAGAATTAGTTTCTAAAAGAGTTTTAAAGCTTTGCAAGGATTCTATCCTGAAACTAATATTTTATGTTCACTTAAATGTGATTTTATACAATTATATGAGGTTCATGATTCAACTTCTGACATGAGATTATTACCAATGTATGATGATGATTTAATATGTTTAAAGTTGTGATTATTATGTTTATTGATGAGGGAACAATTATATGCAAGTTAGAAGAGAACTTGGCTATATAACAACCTAAAGCAAGATTTCTAGAACTCTAGATAATGAAATTTATATAGAATTTCCAGGTTTATGTGGCCTAAGAACCAGATTTTATTATGTTTAGATAAGAGAAATGATTCATAATTGGGTTAGTAATTAATTTTGGCATCGAAGGGAAAGACGGGTCAAAGGGTTAAAAACGCAACTTCTAGTACACATAAAACCTTAAGAATGACTTACTATCTATGCTGCCCCATATAGTCTAATAATGTCCCAAAGCTTATAATTAATGGTAATGATGGTAATGGAATCCCTTAGATGCATAATTAATTAGTTCAATAATTGAGGTTGCCCGACTTTAGAGTTTCACTGTTTAGTATAGCTTTCTGCAAGAATTGATGATGATGCCTCCTTGATGTTTTAAATGATAAGTCTATGTAGATTTGATGCTTTGGAAATGCGAGCTTATACTTAATTATGTAATGCCTACTGAGAATTTGATATTATTGAATGATTTCATGGCTTGCATGTTATAGTTGCTATTGCAAGCAACTAGAATGTTCATGCTTCTTGATGATTATGATATAACATGCAAAGACTTAAAGGTGACTCAAAATATATGAGAAATGACCCTTTGGACCCATCAGACTATAGGCGGTGAAAGGCTGATCCTGAGAAAATAATCCTTGGATTGTCCAACTATAGGCGGTGAAAGGTGACTTGTGCCCCTAGTCCGTTCTCTCAAAAGGGTAGAGATCGTAATTTTTACTTATCAAAGGGATAAGTACGTGCTTGGTGACGACTAGCAAGGGTATGAGCTCATAACCTAGATTACTCCCAAAGCGGTGGAGGATAGGGTGGCCCAGGAAAATGATGATGAAAGTAACCTTAAGTCACCTAAGAAACTAAGTAAATGCATTATGTGAATATGATGTTCTACTATGCATAGTATTTATGAGATGATGATGAGAAATATCATGTTCCGCTATGCATAGTATTATGAAATGATGATGAGGAATATGATGTGATTTTATGCATAACTATGTTATTATATATGAAAAGGAAAAGTTCATTATATACATGACATGTTAAGTTTATGATGCATTATAAGCACGTATGTATGAAACCACGACCTCTAAAGTATATTTTCAAACTTAATAAATCAACTTAGCATGCTCATTATTTCATAATAACCCCGAGGTTCCTGTGACGATGATGATGACACAATGCATCATGAGGTGAGTACCCTACGAGATTTTATAAGTTTCTCACTCCTTCTATTTTTCTTTTCATCTCGTCTCAGGAAAAAAGAAGGAAGAGTTCGTGAATCACATTGAGGCTTGCACCGGTAGCTGAACTTGATCCTTGTTTCACTCGGATATTTCAGGACATCTATCCCTATCCCTGATGTTATTACTAGGTGCCATTAATGGATGTCCTTCCATCCATATATTATTTATGTTTTGTCAGATCCCTACACTAAGCTTATTCGCGGTAGGCAAAATATCTATATGATATGTAATTATGCTTGGATGATTGAGCCAATATATTATGATGTGATGTTTGTAAATTCCTATGTGTCTTTTAAATTTTGCTAAATCATTTACGTTAAGCGCCGTTACGTTTTCAATTATGTTTAAAAAAAAAAATGGCTCGTAATTTCACTAGTATTTTCAAAGCATGATTAAGAAACCGAAGCAAAGAGTAAGTCTTGAGTAATCAAATCATACCTTAGGTGTATTGGGTTAATTATTAGGGTGTTACATTTTGGTATCAAAGCGGTTCGCTTTTATCTAACTAAGGATTGGACTTGCTATGCTTCTAAAGCATACTACGTTAGAAATGTCAGTGTATATGTTTATCATTTGGATGAGCTTAAGGATTAGAGATGCATGACTGCTGTATGTTGCACGTGCCATGGTAACTTGCTCACTTTGCATGGAATGTCGAGCTGATCACTCTAATGTTGCTTGTTCTGTGCGTATAGGGACCATGGCACGTCGACAACAGACTAGGAACGCGGCACAGTAATAATAGAAGAACAATCAAAACTTCTGAAGCACTCCGTGATGTGGCAAGGACAATGAGGATGATGATGGATCGAATGGAGAGGATCGCCAAGCTAATGCAAATCAAGGCCATGAGGGTCCCCCGAACAGGTCATTTGGGGAGTTTCTAGGGTGAACCCCCTCAGTTTCAAGGGGACCCTCAATCCAAATGTTGCAGATGAATGGATTCGGAATTGAGAAGGTCTTTGCTGTAGTCCCATGCTCAGGAGGAGTAGAAGGTCACCTTCGTGACCCATATGCTTGAGGTGATGCCCTTTTGTGACGTGCCCAAGACTCCTAGAGACAACCTGCGTGGTCATTGATCGGGAGTCAAGGCCCATTTTTATGAAAAGTATTTTCAGAATCCGTCAGAAATGCCAAGGACATTGAGTTCATGCAACTCGTTTAGGAAGCATGAATGTAGCCCAGGACACTATGCAGTATTCCGAAGAACTTATCAAGTTCTCAAGGATGTATCAGGGTTTCTAACGAGTATTGGAAATGCGTTAAATACGAGTCAGGGTTAAAGCGGAGCTTAATGTGGCTTGCGCATTTGGTGATTAGGGATTTCTCTACCCTAGTCAACAAATGCCGCATCATTGAAGGCAGAAAGTTGAGCACCTCAAGGTCGGATATAATTCAGCCATGAAGCTTACACCTCAGGTTCATGTCTCAAGAGGCATAATCGACCCCCATTCCCACCTCAATTAGACCCCAGGTCCACAAAGGAACTTTCAACAAGGAAGGCCGAACAACAACAACAACCGCTATAACAGCAATCGCTACAACAACAACCCCAACAACAATCACAACAACAACAATAACAACAATGGGAAAGCACCACAAAGGGGTCCAGGATTCTCACGACCCCCACCGTCCGTGGACCGTTCAAGTGCGGCAAGAATCATGGGAGCATGCCCTGTCGAGTCCTAACAAATGTATGCTATCGTGTGAAAGCCGGGCCATACTCTCAGAATGCATGGAGGAACGCCCAACCCCCAATCCCAAGCCGCAATATCAAAGGAAGGGTTTTTACCGTTAATGCGAAGAAACGACAAAGTCACGGAATCTCGTGGAAGGTAAGTGTAACATGCATGGTAAAACTTAATTGTACTATATGATTCTGGCGCTTCCCATTCTTTTATCTCCCACTCATGTGTTAAAAGCCTTAACTTACATGTGATCGAACTTCCTTTTGACCTTATTGTTTCTACCCCTATTGGAAAACCCGTTAGGACTTGTAAATGTTGTTTAGATTGCAATTTTGTTATAGGGAATAGATCCTTTGTTTTATCTTATTTGTTTACCCATGCAAGGTTTAGATGTGATTCTTGGCATGGATTGGCTTGAAGCCAACCGTGTACGTTAACTCCATGAGAAAACCATCATTTTTTCCTTCCATTGAACCTAAGAAACCCATAAAGTCTATACATAACGCCGCGGAAGTAGACTGCTGGTAGGGTGAATAAAGGTTATATTTTCCTAGCGCTAGTGATGTAGACTTTGAGCAAAGTATCGATGAGATACCAATAGTAAGGAATTATCCCAAGTATTTTAAGAATGATATACTAGAGTTTTCCTCCCAAAGAGAGATAGAGTTTTCCATAGAATTGCTTCCTGTGCAGGTCCCATATCCATAGCCCCATAGGATGTCCCCATTAGAGTTGACCGAGTTAAAGCTCAATTGGAAGATTTATTGGAGAAAAAGTTTGTTAGGCCTAGTGCATCACCTTGGGAGCCCCTGTTGTTTGTAAAGAAAGGATTGGAGTATGAGGATGTGTGTTGACTATAGGCAACTGTAAAGTGACAGTGAAGAACAAATACCCTTTGCCTAGGATAGATGACTTGATGGATCAGCTTAAAGGTGCAGTCATGTTTTCTAAGATTGATTTGAGGTCAGGTTACCACCAATAATTAGAGTAAGAGATGAAGATATACCGAAAACGGCCTTTCGCAATCGATACGGCCATTTTGAGTTTGGATAATGTCCTTTGGATTAACCAATGCTCCAGCAATTTTTATGGATTACATGAATAGGATATTAGACCCTACTTAGATCAAGTCGTGGTTGTCTTCATAGATGATATTCTCATCTACTCTAAGACCCACGAGGAGCATGAATGCCACCTAACCATAGTACTGGAAATCTAAGGAAAAGAAACTATATGCCAAGCTTTCTAAGTGTGAATTCGGTTGGATGAGGTGAAATTTCTAGGGCATGTAGTGTCTAAGAGGAATTGTCTAGATCCTAGTAGGTCCAAAACCGTCGTAAACTTGGAAAGACCAACCACGGTAATTAAAGTAAGGAGCTTCTTAGGTTTAGCTTGTTATTACCGTCGGTTTATCAAGGGATTTTCCCAGGATTTCCCTACCTTTGACCAAGCTTACTAGGAAGAACACCCCTTTTTCATGGACTCTGAGTCTGAAAAGAGCTTTCAAGAGCTAAAACACAAGCTAACCTCAACCCCGTTTTTAGTATTACCCGACCCCAATGTGCCTTTCGAAGTGTACTCCTTGATGCTTCGAGAAAAGGTTTGGGTTGTGTATCTATGAAATAGGCAAGTGGTGGCCTACGCATCAAGACAACTCAAGCTGCATTAGGAATTACCCCACCCATGACCTTGAGTTAGCCGTCTGTGTTTGCTCTAAAGATTTGGAGACACCATTTATACGGAGTGAGGTTTGAGGTGTTTTCAGATCACAAGAGTTTGAAATATCTCTTTGATCAAAGAGCTAAACATGAGGCAAAGAAGGTGGATGGAGTTTTAAAAGATTATGATTTCGGGTTAAATTATCATCCAGGTAAAGCTAATGTTGTAGCTGATGCCCTAAGTAGGAAATCCTTACAAGTGTCCCGTTTGATGGTAAAGGAGGTTGAGTTATTTAGGATTTAGAGACCTAAATCTAGGGATGACCTTGACCACTAAGGGCATAAGAGCTCACCCAGTGTGTTAATGAATTCAAGGAAAGAATTGCTCAAGCCCAAAGGGAGATACAGAATTTCAAGAAACCTTAGAGGCAATAAGAGCGGATAAGTTGAAAGGTTTTACCCAAGGGAATGATAGTTTATGGAGGTTTAAAGGTCGTATATGTGTACCAGCTAGTGGTGACCTCCGAAAGGATATTTTGGAGGAAGCCCATAAGAGCCATTTTACCCTTCATCCCGTGCAACCAAGATGTATCAAGATTTGAAGAAGATGTTTGGTGGCCAGGATTGAAGAAGGATGTGTGCACATGGGTGAGTAAGTGCTTGGTATGTCAAAAGGTGAAGATTGAACACCAAAAACCTTCCGTAATGTTGCAACCTTTGTCAATCCCCGAATGGAAGTGATAGTGTCTCCATGACTCTGAATTGTAACTACCGAGGACCCAAGCAAATCATGATGCCATATGGGTAATTGTGGATCGTGACTAATCAGCCCACTTTTTACCTATTAAGGTGACTTATTCCTTGGATAGGTTACAGCTTATATATACAGGAGATAGTAAGATTACATGGAGTACCGTCCAATAATCTTGGATCGAGATCGCGCGATTAACGTCACGGTTCTGGAGCCTTCAGAAGGCGTTTGGTTCAAAGTTGTGTTTGATCACGGCTGTATCAACCCAAACGGATGGTCAATTGAAAGAACTATCCAAACCTTAGAGGATATGTTAAGGGCATGTGTTTTGGATCAAAGGGGAGTTGGAATAAGTACTGCTGCAATTGAATTTGCATATAACAACAGTTATCATGCAAGTATCCGTATGGCACCATACGAGCCCTCTATGGACGGAAGTGTCAATCACCTCTATGTTGGTATGAGCCCGAGAGCAAAGTCTACTTGGACCGGATATTGTGAGGAAACGACGGAACAAATCAAGAAGATTAGGATAAGACTCCCACGTCAAAGTCGAGAAAACTATGCGACAAGCGGCGAAAACCGCTAGATTTTCAAGAAGGGGACCATGTGTTCCTAAGAATCACCCCACCATATGCATAGGCCGAGCAATGAAAGTAAAGAAATTGAGCCCAGATTTTTGGTCCGTTGAAATCCTTAGCAAAATAGGATCTGGAGCCTACCGTATAGCTTAACCCCGTCTGCCACCTTCATGATGTTTTCCATGTCTCCAGTTAAGAAATATCATTCTGACCCAAGTCATGTACTAGAGCCAGAATATGTAAATTAAGAGATGACCTAACGTTTACTTACCACCCACGAGAATCGTTGACCGAGAAGTTAAGCAATTAAGAAACAAGGCTGGACCCTGAGTCAAAGTAGCATGGGGACGAGGTGAAACCAAAGAATTTACATGGGAGCTGGAATTAGACATGCAAGCACAATACCCAGCTATCTCATAGGAAGTTAAATTTCGAGGGCGAAATTCTTTAAAGGAGGGGATAATGTAACGCCCCAATTTTTATTGTAATTTTTACTGTCATTAGGAATTACCGAATTACCGTAGGTAAATATTATATAAAATTTGAGACCAAACAATCCTTAATAAAGGAATATAACGTTAGAAGAGAAGTTAGGAGCAATTCGTGCAAGTATTGCAAACCCCGATTTCTGTACGTGTAAAATGACCAAAATGCCCCTGAGGTTATTTTACTCAGAAAATGAGGATCGTGGGCCCCACCCATCCTCAAGGGGATGTTTTGATGTTAATAAGGGATTGTTTGTGTTATGTGTGTTAATAGAGGAGAAGAATCCTAATTTTGAGTTCGACGCGCGAAATGACCAAAACGCCCCGCGTTTTAACTCCGATTGCGTGCCGACTTAGCCCGAACCTCACTAAAATGTTTTAAAAGGTGTTTTTAAGCCATGATTAACCATTGGTTAAGCTCGGGTGGTCTCGGCAATTTTTAAGTAAAATGACCGTTTTGCCCCGTCTTTGCAGTTTTACAAATTTTGAGATTTTTGATTTGTCTAACGAAACCTAAGCAATATTAGGCTCAAATTAAAGCTTATTAAATTCTAATTATTAATCTAGAGTCAAAATTATTTATTTAAATTGATTAGAACCTAAAATTGCTTAAAACACTCAAATTGCTTACTAATTCACCTAAGCCCTTAACCGTAAATTCTCTAAATTGCATGAATACCTTGCCTACACCTAAATAATACATGGAACACACAAAACCCTCTTCCATGAGGCTGTAATGCACGAAATTATTCAGCCATAATCATTAGAATTATTGCAAATAATGCACTAAAACAAAATGCCAAAAATCACCATAAAACAAGGAACATGAAACATGATTCCATGTTTTAAGCCACCAAACAAGATGATTTTTCCTTCCTTGTTTCCTCCTCAAATTGGTCAGATTTTCCTCCTCCTCTTGTCCATTTATGAGCTTGAATTCTCTATAAATAGGCATGCTTAGAAGTCATTAGAGCTTGCTCAAAAATTACACAACTTCTAGTTTTTCCTAAGCACCAAAAGCTTTCTTTCTTTCTTCCCTCTTGGCTGAAATTCTTTCTTCAAGTTTTCAAGAATATTTTCTTTCATTTCACTCCAAGAAACCAAGTTCTCTTCCTTTCCTTCAAATCAGATTAGGTAGGGAGTTGTTTTTAAGTTTATTTCTATGTTTTGCTAAGTGTTGTTCTTGGTTCAAAATGATGATTTCATGGATTTTCTCTAGTTTTTCCATTTGGTTTTCTTCTTCCTTTTCTTTAACCAATTCAGCCATATGGCCTAGGTGGGACTAAGATGATGGCTTGATGATGAGGACCTTGAAGGTGGGTTGTGAATCCATCACAAGTTAGGCCTCTAAAGCTTGAAAGTTCCACTTGATGCAAAACTTTAAAGAATGATATTTTTATGATGATTTTATGATCTTGAGTTTAGAATTTGAAAGATGTATTTTTCACTTTGTCTTGCTAAGATATATATATTGAATTTATATTTCTATAAAGTCTTGAAGGAGCTCTAGTAAAGAAATCAAATGAACTTGCATCCATGTTTAAGTTTATGCCTTGCATAATCATGTTTACTTTCTATGTCATCACTAAAATTTCAAGAATGAATAAATGAACTTGCATACTCATGTTTAAATTTCCAAGCTTGCATTTCATGTTTATATTTCAAGTTGTCACTTAATCTCTAAAGATAATAAAGAAGTTGCATCTCATATTTATTTTATGCTCTCACTTTATTTTATAATGGCTAAAAGAATCAACGCATGACATGTTTATTTTTATGTCATCACCTAAAGATCCTAGAGCTCAAAGACTTGCCCAAGTATCACAAGCAAAGAAATAAGATTATTGGAGTTAAAGAATTGATTCTTTAAGAAGTCTTGAGATTGGAGCTTAAAAAGATGTAATAATAATTCTCTTCTCCCTTCACCGGCGGATTACCGCTTGGTTCTTAAGATTCTCTCTCCCTCCACTTGGTCCTCTGCGGACTACCGCCGCTCCAGTTTCTTGCATCATGTTTATATTTCAAGCTCTTGCATCATGTTTAATTTTCAAGTCATCACCTTAAATCTTAAAGATAAAGAAATGGATTTGCATATCATGTTTATAATTCCAAGTTATCACCTTATAATGACAAGATTAAAATGAGGTTGCATAGCATGTTTATGATTCTAAGATATCACATAAATCTCTTAAGCTCAAGACTTGCTCCTTTTATCTTAAGTGAGAATTTTAATTATGAAGATTCTTTCAAGTTTAGCAAAAAGAATTAGTTTCTAAAAGAGTTTTAAAGCTTTGCAAGGATTTACGGGAAACTAATATTTTATGTTCACTTAAAATGTGATTTTATACAATTATATGAGGTTCATGATTCGCTTCTGATATGAGATTATTACCAATGTATGATGATGATTTAATATGTTTAAAGTTGTGATTATTATGTTTATTGATGAGGGAACAATTATATGCAAGTTAGAAGAGAAACTAGCTATATAAAACAACCGTAAAGCAAGATTTCTAGAACTCTAGATAATGAAATTTATGCATTCTGTCCAGAACCTTTAGTGGCCTTAAGAACCAGATTTTATTATGTTTAGATAAGGGAGAATGATTCATAATTGGGTTAGTAATTAATTTTAGCATCAAGGGAAAGACGGTAACGAGAAAGGGTTAAAAACGCAACTTCTAGCACACGTAAAACCTTAAGAATGACTTACTGTCTATGCTGCCCCATATAGTCTAATAATGTTCCTAAGGCTTATAATTAATGGTAATGATGGTAATGAATCCCTTAGATGCATAATTAATTAGTTCAATAATTGAGGTTGCCCGATTCTAGAGTTTCGATTGTTGAGACAGCTTTTGTAAGAATTGATGATGATGCCTCCTTGATGTTTTAAATGATAAGTCTATGTAGAGATTTGATGCTTTGGAATGTCAGTTATATGATGATGTAATGCCTACTGAGAATTTGATATTATTGAATGATTTCATGGCTTGCATGTTATAGTTGCTATTGCAAACAATGAGAATGTTCATGCTTCTTGATGATTATGATATAACATGCAAAGACTTAAAGGTGACTCAAAATATATGAGGAAATGATCCTTTGGACCCATCAGACTATAGGTGGTGAAAAGGTGATCCTGAGAAAATGATCCTTTGGACCCATCAAACTATAGGTGGTGAAAAGGTGATTCTTGCCCCTAGTCCGTTCTCTCAAAAGGGTAGAGTCGGAATTTTTACTTATCAAAAGGGATAAGTATATGCTAGTGACGACTAGCAAGGTATGAGCTCATAACCTAGATTACTCCCAAAAGGGTGGAGTATAGGGTGGCCCAGGAAAATGATGATGAAAGTAACTTTAAGTCACCTAAGAAACTAAGTAAATGCATTATGTGAATATGATGTTCTACTATGCATAGTATTTATGAGATGATGATGAGAAATATGATGTTCTGCTATGCATAGTATTATGAAATGATGATGAGGAATATGATGTGATTTTATGCATAACTATGTTATTATATATGAAAGGAAAAGTTCATTATAAACATGACATGCTAAGTTTATGATGCATTATAAGACGCATGATTAAAACGACGAACCTCGGTAAAGTATATTTTCAAACTTAATAAATCAATCTTAGCATGCTCACTATTTCATAATAACCCCGAGGTTCCTGGGGACGATGATGATGACACAATGCATCATGAGGTGAGTACCCTACTGAGATTCTTTTTATAAGTTTCTCACTCCCTCTATTTTTCTTTCCATCTCGTCTTCAGAAATAGAAGGAAGCGTTCGTGAATCACATTGAGGCTTTCACCGTAGCTGAACTTGATCCTGAGTTTCACTCGTATATTTCAGATATCTATCCCTATCCCTGAGTGTTATTACTAGGTGCCATTAATGGATGTCCTTCCATCCATATATTATTTATGTTTTGTTAGATTGCCTACACTTAGTCTTATTCTGTTGGTAGGCAAAATATCTATATGATATGTAATTATGGATGCTGATGATGGAGCCAATATATTATGATGTGATGTTTGTAAATTCCTATGTGTCTTTTAAATTTTGCTAAATCATTCACGTTAAGCGCGGCTCACGTTTTCAATTATGTTTAAAAAAAAAATGGCTCGTAATTTCACTAAGTATTTTCAAAGCATGATTAAGGAACTGAAGCAAAGAGTAAAGTCTAGTAATTAATCAGATACCGCCTAGGTGTATTGGGTTAATTATTAGGGTGTTACATTTTGGTATCAGAGCGGTTGGTTTTATCTAGCTTAGGATTGGACCGGCTATGCTTCTAAAGCATACTACGTTAGAAATGTCATGTGTATATGTTTATCATTTGGATGAGCTTAAGGATTAGAGATGCATGACTGCTGTATGTTGCACGTGCCATGGTAACTTGCTCACTTTGCATGGAATGTTGAGCTTGATCACCTCAGTGTTGCTGTTTTGTGTGTATAGGGACCAATGGCACGTCGACAACAGACTAGGAACGCGGCACAGAATAACCAGAACAACGAAACTTGCTGAAGCACTCCGTGATGTGGCAAGGACAATGAGGATGATGATGGATCGAATGGATCAAGATCGCCAAGCTAATGCGAATCAAGGCCATGAGATCCCCGAACACGCTCATTTGGGAGTTTCAAGGGCAACCCAGTTTCAAAGGGACCCTCAATCCAAATGTTGCAGATGAATGGATTCGGAATATTGAGAAGGTCTTTGGTGTAGTCCCATGCTCAGAGGAGCAGAAGGTCACCTTCGCTACCCATATGCTTGAAGGTGATGCCGGTTTTGGTGGACGTGCCCAAAGACTCCTAGAGGCAACCGCGTGGTCATTGATTGGGAGCGTCAAGGCCCATTTTTATGAAAAGTATTTTCCAGAATCCGTGTAATGCCAAGGACATTGAGTTCATGCAACGTTCAAGGAAGCATGAATGTAGCCCAGGACACTGTAGATTCGAAGAACTTATCAAGTTCTCAATGATGTATCAGGGGTAACCTTACGAGTATGGAAATGCATTAAATACGAGTCAGGGTTAAAGCGGAGCTTAATGTGGCGGTTGCACATTTGGAGATTAGGGATTTCTCTAACCTAGTCAACAAATGCCGCATCATTGAAGAAGGGCAGAAAGTTGAGCACCTCAAGGTCGGATGATATCACCAAGAAGCTGACACCTCAAGGTCAAGAGGCATAATCGACCCCATTCCCACCTCAATTCAAGGTCCCAAGGTCCACAAAGGAACTTTCAATAAGGAAGGCCGAACAACAACAACAACCGCTATAACATCGCTACAACAACAACCCCAACAACAATCACAACAACAACAATAACAACAACAAGGGGAAAGCACCACAAAGGGGTCCAAGGACCTTCACGACCCCCACCGTCCATGGACGTCCAAGTGCGGCAGAATCATTAACATGCCTGCGAGCCGTAACAAATGTATGCTATCGGTGTGGAAAGCCGGGCCACTACTCTCGAGAATGCATGGAGAGGAACCCGCCAACCCCCAATCCCAAGCCGCAATATCAAGGAAGGGTTTTTACCGTTAATGCGAAGAAACGACAAGTCACGGAATCTCATGGAAGGTAAGTGTAACATGCATGGTAAAAACTTAATTGTACTATATGATTCTGGCGCTTCCCATTCTTTTATCTCCCACTCATGTGTTAAAAGCCTTAACTTACATGTGACTGAACTTCCTTTTGACCTTATTGTTTCTACCCCTACTGGAAACCCGTTAGGACTTGTAAATGTTGTTTAGATTGCAATTTTGTTATATGAATAGATCCTTTGTTTTAGATCTTATTTGTTTACCCATGCAAGGTTTAGATGTGATTCTTGGCATGGATTGGCTTGAAGCCAACCGTGTACGTTAACCTATGAGAAAACCATCACTTTTCTCGGTTCCCATTGAACCTAAGAAACCCATAAGTCTATGCATAACATCTGGAAGACTGGTAAGGGTGAGAATAAAGGTTATATTTTCCTAGCCGCTAGTGATGTAAACTTTGAGCAAAGTATCGATGAGATACCAATAGTAAGGAATTATCCGAAGTATTTCCAGATGAGATACAGAGTTTCCTCAGAAAAGATAGAGTTTTCCATAGAATTGCTTCGGTGAGGTCTCATATCCATAGCCCCATAGGATGTTAACACCCCGAAATCATTTAAAAATCAATTTGAGCTTTGTTATTCATAATTTCAGAAATCTGAGTACAATGATGTTGAGGGTGGCCCAATGGACCTGAAAAAAAAAAAAATTTTGGGCCGGTGAATAGTAACCTTGTGCCCCAAGGCCGCCTACAGCTGACCTATTCGGGCCCGGAGGTGCCTGAAATTAGGGAAACATGGGAATGAGGTTAGGAATATGTGAGAATGATAATTTTATACTTAAAATTAATTTTCGGGTAATATCGGTTTAATCGGGTACGGTGTTTACCCTGTTCGGCGAGATTTCGTGTGATCCTACATATAATGAAACTTGCATAGCAAGTTGCCACCTAAGGAGGACAAGTGTGTGGCTTGAGATGTGCCACACAATTACACCTTTATGACTAACCAATAGGAATTGCACAAAATTACACTAATTATCTTCAAAGAAAACATTTTGGACTTGAAAATTCTATGTATTTTGCCCTAAACTCAAAATATCAACATCTTATCATTCCCTTCATCACAATTTCTGGCCAGACCTCTCTAAGCACCCTTCCTCCATTGTTCTTCCTCTCAAACTCCATTAACAAGCTTCAAGCTTGCAAAACCCTAGCTCAAAGTCACTAAAACCACAAATTCTCTTCACTAAACTTATTCTATTCATCATAACCTACAAATCTAACCGATTATAAT
>JAMLFY010001300.1:0-15044 GCA_030441495.1 Dalbergia oliveri
AAGGAGAAATGCGTCTCGGGATGTCACATATAAAATCTTTCTTTTCAAAACTTTCTCAAGTCCCTCAAATTTGACGGAAGTTCGACAGCATAACAACTACACTCAGAATTTCCTCAAATTTGAGTCATGCCACATAACTCAACCACACATATCATCCTCATGAAACTTTCTCAATTAAATAGATCTTTAATTCACAAAAGCATACTCTTCTAATTCATTTATATTTCGAAATCTCATGCATCTCAAACATGGCATAACACATCATCACATCAACATGCTATAAATACACACAAAGTCTCATGCTCATGATATTAACATATTCACGTCATTATGAGTATACCACTCGACCTCATGCTCACATAACACCTCCTATCTCATGGTGTCTTATGCTTTGGCCCTTACGGGTCTTAAACTTGTGTTCCAATTATCATAACCTTCATTATGGATTTTTATAACACCTAAGGGATCATTACCTATAATTTTCTCTAATGTTTATGATTTATGACATAACCAAACAGCTCTTAGCAATTTTGGGCAGAATTTTACCTCATGATTATGGGGTCCTAGAATCTTCGTTTTGAACCCTTTCTAAGTTCCGTCTTTGCCTAAGGCTCTATAATTAACTCCTAAACCAATTATGAGGGATTCCTACACATATCCACTAATTATAAACCATCTTTCTTAAGTCCAATTATGCTGGAACAGAATTACAAATTTGTACATCTAAGTGTTCTAGAATTCACATTTCAAGTCCTTTCTAATCACTTGTTCTTCCTAAACTTCCCTAAATCGTTCCTTACTTTACTCAAACATAATTTTACACATTTTAACACCATAAAACAGAATTCATACAGTGGCCAAACATCAAGGGCAGAACCGATCATAAGCTTCATAGAATCACATAATCACTTGATTTAAATGCATAGAACTAGTTTCTCTTGGAATCATTTTTGGAACTCAAAACTCTTTTAGAAACCAATTAATCTCATTGAAATCTTAAAATATATGCTAGGTCAGTAGCTAAATCATTTAGCTCAAGGAATAGATTTAAAACATAAAACTTTGTTCAAAGTTCCTTGAGTACACATAAGCTTAGAAAAAATTCCAAGACTAGACTATGGACACTTATGATTAGATGAACTATTCAAGTCCATCATCATCATCATAGGCCAAAATGGCATTCTGGATGCCTCCATTTTCTAAAACTTTATGCAAGATACTTGGCAAGTCTTTGAGTCTAGGATATTTAAGTGATGGCATAAACTTAACATGCTATGCATCTTATTTATTTTTCTTTAGAAAGTAAAGTGAGAGCATAAAATAAATATGAGATGCAACCTTATTATTATCTTTAAAATTAAGTGATGACTTGAAATATAAACATGAAATGCAAGCTTGGAATTTAAACATGATAATGCAAGTCCATTTAGTTATTCTTGAGAGTTTAGTGATGACATCAAATAAACATGCTATGCAAGGCATAAACATAAACATGAATGTAGCTCATTTTATCTTAACTAGAGCTCTTACAAGACTTTAAGGAACATTACAACCTTAACCCATATTAACAACATAAAGTGAGCTTTAGAGTTCTTAGCACCTAGACTTCAAAGAAGCCTTTGGTTTTGAACTTCATCATCAAGCTCAAGAAAATAGACACAAAGCTCAACACTTTGTCTAAACAAAATACAAGAACTAAGTCATATTCTTTATTTTATTGCTCATGGGCTTCAATCAGAGTAAAACTCTTAGAACAGCCGACCAACTTTAAGGTTGGCAAGGGTAAGCTTAGAGCTTTTTGAAACATAGGATTAATTTTCTTAACAAAACTTTTGTGATCTACTCAACATTTTTAGCAAACTTTTTAACAAACTTGTGATCTACTCAAATAAAGTTTAAACAAAGGAAAAAACCGAAATCTTTCAAGGAAAAGGAAAGGAAAGAACCCTTTTGAAGAAAAAGAAGGAAACCGAAACATAAACAAGAAAGGAAAGGAAAACACAAGCATGTATGGTCCAAGACCAAGTTGTTTCAAGCTTTAGAGGTTTCTCACATGACAACAACAAGCCATTATCTTGAAACCTCATCATCAAGCCAAAATATTTCTCATGAAAAGGCCTCATGGTCGAAGAAAAAGGAGAGGAAAGAGTTTTGAACCAAGAGAAAACTAGAACTTTTCTTGAAGAAAACAAGTAAAAACTTTGAAACAAAACCTCTACCTAAAGGAAGTCTTTGAAATGAAGAAAGAAAGCTTGATTCTTGAAGAGTTGAGAAGACAAAATCTTTTTTAAGGGTGAGGATGAATTCGGCCAAGGAGGAAGGCCAAGGAAGATGATTTTTCCTTGAGTTTCTAAGCTTGGAAAGGAGGTTTGAGTGTTTAAGAGATGATTTGAGGTGAGGGTGGTGGTTGTGGTTGTTTGTGGTGGTTTGTGGTGGTGGAAAGGTTCTTTGAAGAGGAAGAAGAAGATGAACAAGATGAAGAGAAATTTGAGAGAAAAAGCAAGAAAGTGCAAAACAACTAAACTTAGCAAATGATCTAAAGTGTATCAAGGTTCTTCAAGGCTTGGTATTTATAGAAATTTTGCACAATGGTGGCTGCCAAGGGGAAGGACGACCGTCAAACCAAGGAAAGAAAAAGTGAGGAAAATATCTCTTACAAGGTATGGCTTTGAGTATGGGTTCAAGCATGGTTGAGTATGGGCATAAAGTATGGGATGTAAAGGTCTTTAGTGAAGAAAAAATCAACATGTGACACTTTTCTTAGGCCATGTATTTGGCCAATACCAGCAGCCAAGGGAGGATTAATTTGCTCATGTAATTGTGTTTTAGTGATGTGTTTAGGTGTTTCTTTGATTAAGGTTTTGGTTAGGAGTTTGTAAGCAAGTGTTTAGGTGAGGTAATTGGCTAATTAAGGTTGTCAAGACTTGATTAGGAGGTAATCTTGCTAGATTAACAATTTAAATCATTCTTTGGTCAAATGAGGTATGGCACAATTCCTTAATTTAAGGAATTGAGAGAGAGAAAACACTATTCATATTCCATGACTAGGAATCTTGAATTAAAGAATACAATTAGAATTTAACTAAGCAATCTTAGGTTCTAATTAACCTTAATAAATTATTTTTACTCTAGATTAATTATAAAAAAATTAATTTCAATTAGAGTTAATATTGCTTAGGTTTGCTTAATTACGTCATTAGGTCACACACACTTAGGGGCAAATGGTAAATTTGCACTTAAACTGCCCGGACCTCCTGGTCTTGAACTAAACATCAAATACCACTCATAAACATCATTCCAACTTTCTGAAAAGTTCTGGCTTCAAACGGCACCTTTACCCGTGTAGAACACATGGAAGGGGTATTTTGCTCATTTTGAGTCCAAATTTTAGAAATGGATTTTCAATCTTTGTATCAAACATAACAGAATCCCCTCCAACATTGAGTTACCCATCCGAGGACGGCCTGTAGACCCGTCCCTCAAATTCCGGGCAATGACTTAGAGGCATTTCTGTCATTTGCACTAAATAAATTCTGGCGTTATACTCTATACCCTGTAAAAGGTGCCGTTTTAGTCTTAAACTTTTCCAGGAAGTTTGGAATGATGTTTTTGAGTGATATTTGATGTTTTATGCCTAGAAGGTCCCAGGTTTTAGTGCAAAATTACCATTTTGCCCCTAGAACATGTAATGAGCCTAATGACGTAATTAAGCAAACCTAAGCAATATTAGGCTCTAATCAAGATTAATTTATTTTGATAATTAATCTAGAGTCAAAATAATTTATTAAGGTTAATTAGAACCTAAGATTGCTTAGTTAAACTCTAATTACATTCTTTAATTCAAGATTCCTAGTCATGGAATCTTGAATAGTATTTTCTCTTCAATTCCTTAAATTAAGGAATTGTGCCATACCTCATTTGACTAAAAGAATGATTTTAAATTGTTAATCTAGCAAGATTACCCTCCTAATCAAGTCTTGACAACCTTAATTAGCCATTACCTCACCTAAACACTTTCTTACAAACTCCTAATCAAAACCTTAATCAAAGAAACACCTAAACACATCACTAAACCACAATTACATGAGAAAAATCTCTTCCCCCTTGGCTTGAAAGGCCTGCTCAAATTTCCCCTCAATTGTGTCACATGTTGATTTTTTCTCACTCAAAGGCCATACCTCAAGCCATACCTAGCCATGCTTTCAACCATGCTTTGCCCATGCCTAGCCCATACCCATGTAAAGATATTTTTCCTCTCTTTTCTCCCTCAAGCGTCGGCCATTCCTCCCAAGGCAGCCACCATTGTGCAAAATTTCTATAAATACCAAGCTTGGAAGAACTTGGTTACACTTTAGAATCTTTGCCAAGTTTAGTTTCTTGCACTTTCTTGCTTTTTCTTCAAATTCTCTTCATCTTGTTCATCTTCTTCTTCCTCTCAAAGAACCTTTCCACCACCACAAACCACCACAAACAACCATAAACCACCACTCCCTCACCTCAAACCATCTCTTAAACACTCAAACTTTCCATTTCCAAGCTTAGAAACTCAAGGAAAAATCATCTTCCTTGAGCTTCTTCCTTGGCCCAATTCATCCCACCTTCAAGAGAAGATTTTGTCTTTCAATCTTCAAGAATCAAGCTTTCTTTCTTCCTTTCAAAGACTTCCTTAGGTAGGGGTTTTGTTTTCAAGTTTTTACTTGTTTTCTTTAAGAAAAGTTCTAGTTTTCTCTTAGTTTTCAAACTCTTTTCCTTCCTTTTCTCTTTTCGGCCAAGAGGCCTTTTCATGAGAAAACTTTGGCTTGATGATGAGGTTTCAAGATAATTGCTTGTTGTTGTCATGTGAGAAACCTCTAAAGCTTGAAACAACTTGGTCTTGGACCATACATGCTTGTGTTTCTTTCCTTTTCTTGTTTATGTTTCGGTTTCCTTCCTTTTCTTTCTCAAAGGTTTTGGTTTCCTCTTCCTTTTTCCTTCAAAGATTTCCTTCTTCCTTTGTTTGAACAAAGTTTGCTAAAAATGTTAAGTAGATCACAAAAGTTTTGTTAAGAAAATTAATCACATTTTCAAAGAAGCTCTAAGCTTACCCTTGCCAACCTTAAAGTTGGTCGGCCGTTCTAAGAGTTTTACTCTAGATTGAAGCCCATGAGCAATAAAATAAAGAATATGACTTAGTTCTTTGTATTTTGTTTAGACAAAGTGTTGAGCTTTGTGTCCATTTTCTTGAGCTTGATGATGAAGTTCAAAACCAAAGGCTTCTTTGAAGACTTGGTGCTAAGAACTCTAAAGCTCACTTTATGTTGTTAAGATACATATTGGGTTAAGGTTGTGATGTTCCTTTAAAGTCTTGTAAGAGCTCTAGTTAAGATAAAATGAGTTGCATTCATGTTTATGTTTATGCCTTGCATAGCATGTTTATTTTGATGCCATCACTAAACTCTCAAGAATAACTAAATGAACTTGCATTATCATGTTTAAATTCCCAAGCTTGCATTTCATGTTTATATTTCAAGTCATCACTTAATCTTAAAGATAATAATGAGGTTGCATCTCATATTTATTTTATGCTCTCACTTTATTTTCTAATGAAGAGTAAAATAAGTGCATAGCATGTTTAAGTTTATGCCATCACTTAAAAATCTAGAGCTCAAAGACTTGCCCAAGTATCTGACATAAAGTTTTAGAAAATGGAGGCATTTCAAGAATGCCATTTCGGCCTGTGATGATGATGGACTTAGATGAGTTCATCTAATCACAAGTGCCCATAGTCTAAGTCTTGGAATTTTTCTAAGCTTAGATGTACTCAAGGAACCTTATGAACAAAGTTTTATGTTTTAAATCATTCCTTGAGCTAAATAATTTAGCTACTGACCTAGCATATAGTTTATATTTTTAATGAGATTAATTGGTTTCTAAAAGAGTTTTGAGTTTCTAAAATGATTCCAAGAGAAACTAGCAACTTATATGCATTTAAATCATGAGATTATGTGATTATATGATGCCTATGATTTTCGGTTCTGCCTTGTGCATTTGGCCACTGTATAAATTCTGTTTTAAGGTGTTAAAATGTGTAAAATTATGTTTGAGTGAAGCAAGGAACGATTTAGGAAGTTAGGAAAAGAACAAGTAACTAAAAAGGACTTAAAATGTGAATTCTAGAACACTTAATGCACAAATTTGAAGTTTGTTCCAGCATAATTTGACTTAAGGAAATGGTTTATAATTAGTGGATATATGTAGGAATCCCTCATAATTGGTTTAGGAGTTGATTATAAGCCTTAGCGGAAGATGAACTTAGAAATGTCGTTTAGTATTTTCAAGACCCCATAATTGATTAGGTAAAATTCTGCCCAAAATATGAAGAGTTGTTTGGTTATATTATGAAGCATAAACATTAGAGAAAATTACAGGTAATGATCCCTTTGTGTTATAAAAATCCTAATGAAAGTTAGATTTGAGAACACAAGTTTAAGACCCGTAAGGGCCATAGCATAAGACACCATGAGATAAAAAGTGTGATGTGAGAATGAGACCGAGTGGGTAGACTAATAATGATGAATATGTTAATATCATGAGCATGAGACTATATGCATATTTGTGGCATGTTGTTGTGATGATGTGGTATGCTATGCTTGAAATGCATGAGAATGCGAGAATATGAATGAGTTAAGAGGGTATGTCCCTGAATTAGAGATTTATGTGATTGAGAACAATATGTGAGATTAAGTTATGTGGCATGACCAAATTTGAGGAAATTTGAGTGTAGTCATTATGCTGCCGAATTTCCGTCAAATTTCAAGGACTTGAGAAAGTTTTGGAAAAAAGATTTTATATGTGACATGCCGAGACGCATTTCTCCTGCTACGACCAGAGGAGAAAGGAAACCCATGGAGGGTATGGTCGTGGGGGCCATACCAAAGTGGACAATGTCACTGGCTTAACGAAGACTATGCGTTTTGGATACTTTAGACGTACTTCTCCTATGGTGAGGAGAAGGTAAAACCATGAGGATCGACATCAGCCCAAAGGACCAAGTCACGCGGCTTGATGCCTGACGTTCGAAGAAGGAAGAAATGTAACAACCTAACATCTGACCCAATACTACTAGTAAGTACTTAGGTCAAAATAGAGTCATTACTTACTATCATGGTTCTTTTATGAGAAGAGAAATAACTTAAAGAAAATACGGGCCACTTCTTAAAGTAAAAGCCGCGCCATCTTATCGGGTCGGATCATAAAGTGTGGAAATATAAACATAGAAGTTGCTCTAGATCAAATATAACATCACATTGAAATACTTCATAGATAATAATATGCCTACCCTACGGTAGGACTCTTCGAGTACATGAGATGATGCGATACAACTGAAACAAGAAATACATGTAAATAGAAACCACAGAACCAGAAATCGAAAGGAACACCCCCTCCCAAGAACATCTAAGTGGATAACCTCAATACAAAGAAGGTTTTATCCGTTCTACATGTAGTGCGTGCACTAAGGACTACCCTCTATCCTAAAGCTAATGCCATGGGTAAGGCGGGACGGAACCAATCCATGGACGAAGTGCCCCTGGAGTAGGCACTCGAGCAGGTCCTCCATGATGAAGTCGAGCGGCATGGTGGAAGGCTGGACATTTCCCACGTCGAGGCCGTGGACCAGGTACCGGGGCTTTGAGGCTAGTCACCGTCTCCTCACTACCCATGGGCATATGCGGTGGAGTGGGTAGAGTCCTCGAGGGATCCTCCTCCAGTGCTCAGTGAGGGGCACGTACTCTCGGTACCCTTCCGAACTTGCGAGTAGTCGTAGAATCCTCTCATCAGGCATATACGGGCATGCTCAAAAATCATCGCACATCATAAGGAGATGTCGGGTAAAGAGGTAGCTATCTACTGGATGAGAGAAGGGTCGTCCAAGAAATGCGAACACACGAACGTGCAAGAGCCCTCAAAATGAAATGACCTAAGCTCTGGGTCATGGTGGATCTCCCATGTCGGCGTGTTAATGAGAATAGGACGAAGGTCGCCATTTCTTATCTGAAGACGTAATGGAAAGAGATAGAGGGAGTGAGTTTTCTTGCTAAGAAACTCAGTAGGGTTTTCCTCCTATTCTATGTGTCATCATCTACGTCTCCAGGGTTCCGCTTATTTATAAAACCATGGACATATATTGGTTCAATTATGAGTTTTCTAAATCTCAATTTCCGAGAATCCGTTCTTTAACATGGCACTTGTGTTACATAAGCTATATACTTGAATTATAGAACGTAAATCATGCAACTGGGTACATAGGACATAAAGCATATAACTGGGTACATGGAACATAAAGCATATAACTGGGACATGGAACATAAAGCATATAACTTCGTTACATGGAACATAAATCATATAACTTGGTTACTTAGGTGACATAAGAACCTTTACTTAACTGGGGCTCCCTAATCTTTCTCCCTTTTGAGAAATCTCTAGGTTATGAGCTCATACCACACTAGTCGTCACTAGCATCTAGCTTTATCCCTTGGGATAAGTCAACTTCCCGACCTTAAGTACGGGTTTAGGGGGCTAGAATCACATCGTCCCCACCCCTTCGTTTGGTGGTTTCAAAGGATTACATTCTCATATCTTAAGTCACCCTAAGTTTAACATGTTACGTGAGATGCCCATACCAATGCGTAACACAAAATCTACTACTTCGGCAAAGGTCTTTTAAAGAAGCAATAACGTAAGGGTACAAAACTATTATTTAAGGATAATGGTTACATGGCACCTTATATGTCATGAGATAACACATCAATTCATCATTAAATGCGACACATAATCATCCCTTAAGGCAGAAATCTCAATCGGTAACCTCAAACTATCCCATTGTTTTCTTGCATGCTAATGGGATTGATTAACCTCATTACCATAATCCATTAAGTTCTAATTCCTAATTAATTATGGTTGGACAGCTCATGTAGTTGTTCACATTTGATGAATTATGTGTTCTAGAAAAAATGCGTTTTAAGCCCTTCTCGCTTCCGACTTTGTCTATGGTGCAGTAATTAATACCTAAGCCAATTATGAGTCACTCCGCACATCTAGGCATATTATAATGTGATTCTAACTATTTTATCAAGGCTGGGCAGAAACTAACTTTGCCATTCTTTAGTAGTTCTAGAATTCACATATTAGGCAAACAAAGTCACTAATGATGCTTTTAAATGTCTAGAACAAATGTCACATACTTAGCAAGGTAAATCAACATATTTGGACCACCCAAAACAGAATTTAAGGTGCTGGAACTGTTAAGGCAGAACCGAAACCCTTAAGGCATAAAATCATGAGAAAAACCTTACTTTCAAACATATAACTTGCTAGTTTCTCTTAGAACCTTTTTGGGACTTCAAAACTCCATAAGATCAAAGTTTATTTTGCCAAAACTCAACATAAAACGCCAAGGGCAGTAGCCATTTAATCTTACCCTTGATCAAGATGCAAAACTTGAAAACTTGTTTAAAACCTTAGTTGGGTGCATCTAAGCTTAGAAAAATTCTAAGTCATGCATTATAGGCCCTTGTAGTTAAATGAAACTCATCCTAGAGCCATTTACACCACATGGCCGAATGATATTCAAGGAAGTACCTCCTTGATTTAATTCTTTTCTTAGTAATGAAAGGGGCAAGTCTTTGAGCTCTAAAGTTTTAAGTGACGACATTAAAATAAACGTGCTATGCATTTCATTTTATAGCCTTTTTGAAAGTAAAGTGATAACACAAAGTAAATATGAAATGCATCTCCATTCTTATTCTTAGCGCTTAGTGATGACTTGAAATATAAAATGAGATGCAAAGCTTGAAACATAAACGTGCTAGGCAAAAGATAAACATGAGGTGCAAGGTTCAATTCTTTATTTTAGTGCTCTAGGCCTCTTGAAGTTTTCACTCCAAATCAACAATCAACTTTAAGGTTGAAATAGGTAGGCTTTGAGATTAATTAAGTGATGATGCACATTCTCATTTTAATCCTTAAGTTGCTTAGTGATGGCTTGAAATTAAACATGCTATGCAAAGCATAAAAGTAAACATGGATGCAACTTCTTTTATATCTTGTTTAGAGCTCTTGCAAGACTTTAAAGGAAACAAAGTTTCATCCCATAACTCATCCTCACAAGAAAAGAAAAACACTAGTGTTGCTAAGTTATGTAAAAAGAGCCAATACCTCCACCAAGAACCATAAGGTGGCCGAAACCTCATCATGAGGAAGCAACCATATATATATATTTTTCTTTTGAACTCAGGGACCAAGATCTTGGTGATTCAAACACCAACATCTCAAGTCCTCATCATTGAGTATTTTTACAATGCTCTACATTTCTTAACAAAACAAAACTCATGACCAACATAAAGGAAAGAAAGAAAACACACTTGGCCTAGAAACCAAGTTTAGGCTCTAGAGTTTTGTTCATGTGACCTACATCAACATGAAGCCCTCATCATCAAGCTACCATTTTTCCAAGTCCCAAAGGCCTTCATGGCCGAAAACTCAAGAAAAGAAATGGGGTTTTCAAAGGTTCAAGAGAAACATAACTATGTCTTGAGAAAAACTTGGAAATAATAACTTATCTTAAGAAAACTCAAGCTTTAGAGGTTGTTCATGTGACAAACATCAACATACAACTCTCATCATCAAGCCCTCCTTATCTTGGCCCTAAGGCCGAAAATGAAAGGGAAGAAAAAGGAGAAAACCGAAATGAACTTGTGAGAGAAACTCACACAACTTTCAAGCAAGATCAAACATTGAGCATTAAGATAAAAGAAAGCATTCTTGAAAAGCTCCCTACCTAGAGTTTGAGATTGAGAGGAAGTGAAGAAGATGAAGAAGTTGGAGAAGATGGACTCTTAAACTTGAGAGGAGAAGACCCCAAAGTGCTCTAAACTCTAAGCTTTAGTGAAATGAACAAAGGTGCTTCAAGTTCCCTAAGCTACCTATTTATAGAGAAGTAAAATGAATTAAATAATGGTGGCCTTTTGGGGAAAAGAAATGTCTTTGTTCAAAGCATGGTGTTAGTCATTCAAAGCATGGTGAAAAGTCTAGCTATGCATGTCCTAGAGCATGGCTAGAATTGTAGCTTATTTTCAAACCTTTTTAAATGTATAAAATTACAAAATTTTGGGCTGCCAAGGCTAAGGGAACCGTGCACCCTATGCCCAAAAAGAGGAGAAAATTTTCTAGACTTAAATTCCCAAAGCATAGGTAAGGTGTTGTAAGACATGGTGTCTTGAAAAGTTTGATAGAAAGCTTGAATGACCACAAAAACAAATCATTCTTTTTGAATTTGAAAGACATATTTCTTTTTATTTTAGAAGTGAATTGAAAACCTTGATTGACCATATAAATTATTCTTTGAATCTTGAAAGACATTTTTCTTGGAAGTTGAACATTGATTGAAAGTGTTCAAGACATGTGTCATAAGATAGCTTGACCAATTAGACTAATTTTATGTGATTTCTAGGGGAGGGTGGGGCCACTTTTGGCAGCCTTGGAAGGAGAAATATCTCCTCAAATCATGGTCTAGAAGTGTGCTTTGGTGTGACATAGATTAGGCTTAGGATTGATGGTTGTCAAGTAGGTACTCTAGGTACACTATTTGGTTAATTAAAACTATAGACCCCTAGGTTAGAGGTGGTTGAGAAGGTTTAATGGAGTCAAAGCCTCCAAGACTAGTGATGTGAGTGTGACAACTTCTCCTTGAAAGAAGATGACGTGAATAGTGGAAACACTATTCAACACTATTCAGATCTTTTTCTTTTTAAAGAGAGACTAGAATGAAGTTTGAATTTCCCCAAGCAATTTTAGGTTCCAATTAATTTCAAATGTTGGTTTTGGCCCTAGGTTAATTATGGAAATTAATTAACCTTTAATTAGAGCCTAATATTGCTTAGGTTTAGAGTTGAACAGCTCATTAAGCTGAAAATGCGATATGCAAGGGCAAAATCGTAATTTTTACCAAAACTTGCCCGGGACCTCCCGGACTTAAGCAAACATAGTTCATGCCTTAAAATCATTGTTTTAAACCTCTGGACGAAGTCCGGGTCAAACGAAACTTAAAACTGCCTTAATTTTGTTACCGGGTATTTTGGTCGTTTAGCGCAGAGATCTCATAAATGAGGTTTTTCTGTCGTTAGGCATTCACTCAAACAATCCCCTTCATATAACATATGAACCCTATGAGGATGGCCCAAAGCCAGCCGTCCCGTGTTTTGGGTGAAAACGACCTCAGGGCATTTTGGTCATTTTGAAAGTTTAGCGAAATTCGGGGCGTTACAAGAAAGTCCCATGATGGGTGATTCCTTAGGTCCATTTGCTCGGACTTTGGGAGTTAGGATTGCTACTTTGCAACTATGATTCCTAATTTAACAAGATAAATAAGAAGTTATGACGATGAGTTAAAGGTATGAACCTTCAGAGCCTAGTATCATGGTCGGCGATGTATTGTTTAAACAATTCATGATGTAACAAGTTTGAGAAATGAGAAAAGATGTGAAGTATCATGCTAATGAGAGCGAAAAGTTGATCATGGAAAGTTACATGTCACTTATTTGTGATTTAATTGCTGATGATATGTTTTATTGTTGCTAAATATTGCCATGCATTCATGTTCTGCTATGCGCATACATGCATTAAGAATCATCATAAAATATCTACCTTGGATCTTCTGTAATCTTCATGGAAACCTCATAATGAACCCTTGCATGCTTAACCTTTTCATACAAAACCAAGGTTCCCGTGGGACGTTAACGTAATGACATTAGGATAGAGTTTCCCTTACGAGATTCTTTAGCAAGATTCTCACCCTCTCTTTGTTTCTCTTTCCGTTACGTTCTCCAGGTTTGTCACTGACGTCGTTTGTATCTTCGTTGATAGTCCGCAGGTGGAGGTGCACTATGATCCAAATCATCAGTCCTACCATTTTGAGGGTCCGGTTGCGGCTTGGATGCATTTTTGCATACATGGGGTGCCCGTTTGTTTTTCGGTTCTCAGCTTTCCCTTTTATCTCAACTTCTCCTGTACCCTTGATGATTCCCCAATTTTGAGAGGACGCGCCCCCGTGATGAGAGGACGCCACTGGCCTCGACGATCACTCCCCTCAGCAGTGCCGTGGTTACCCTTAGTACGTCCCTCTCCCGAGGCATCGAGTACTCCACGTCATATTTTCCTTCTCATCCTTTTTCGGAAGGATCTACCCTGAGATTTCCACTATGTCCCTGGAGGGCAACTTTAGGATAATCTGACGCAGCCCAGAAGGAGCTTCACGCCTAGAGATGCGCCCTTAACCGTGGGAACTAGTACCATGGCTTGGGATCGATATTTTGGGGGCTTTTCCATGCATTAGCGTTTTATATTTCCTGGACTTCAGGTTTCATGTACTACAAGCTCTGCCCATCTTATGTGGGTATGACTTTATGTTATTATTTTTCAGTTTATGTCTTAAACTACTCGGTTACTCAATATTATTATGGATGCTTTTATGATTGAGGTGTTGTATTGCTTTTGTTTTTTTATGATTTATTTGCTTTGCTTTTAATCTCTGCTTACGTTGTGCCGCGATGGCTCGCACTTTGTTTGAGACATATTCCTTTAAAAAAAAAGTTTACCCATATCTCCGCGAAGTAATTTTAACAAATGAGTTTTCAAGGAAGTAATAACTAATAATTAATCTTAATACGTCCTAGGCATATTGGGTTAAATATTAGGGTGTTACACTCTCATTCTCCACACCCCACTCACCCACACACGCACACACGTAAGGAGAGTAGGGGGAAACAGTGAGAAGAAAGGAAGACACAGTGGGAGAAAGAGAGAGCCCAGTAAAGAAAGGTAGAGATTGAGGGACCGAGGAAGAATGGGCAGGGCGGGGATGGCTAGGACAGGCTCTCGGGGATCCTGACACCCGCCTTGAGGTCCTGAGGGAGACCAAGACCGAGCAGTGGACGGCGAGGGGGAGGGGTTGAATTCACCCAGAGGGCCTGGGAGGCCCGAGAATTTGGTTTCTCTGGGAAAGCTTAGGAAAGGGGTGTCCTGGAGGGTTGTTGGGCTACTTAGAGGAGATGGCGGTGCAAGGGGCATCTCATGTGGACGGCCACCGCAGCTAAGGGCTCCAAAGGCAAGGGAAGGCTGCACAGATCGAGCAGGGGCAGACCGGTTCACACCCTTCTAAGGTGGGGAGTGCCACCGTGAAGCCAGATCCTGACACCTCGTGGCTTATGCGCGTGACTGAAAAGGAAGGCGCGCTCTTTGCGGGGGTGTTGGCCATCATATTCATTGTCTGGGGTGGTGATGATGGTTGCTATCATCATGAGGATCGCCGTGGCCTCCTTCGCTTCCTTTTGATTTCAAGTCCCGCTTCCTTGGTTTTTATTTTTCTAAAGATTTAAACAAATTCTTGCATGATGTGCTTTGATGTGTTGTTGTTTGGTTGTGCTTTGTTTCAGGCTTGATTTTTGGTTGGGTTACAAATGACGGTGGTTGGAGCTGGTGGTTTAGTTGAGGATGGCTGAGGGGAAGGACCCTGTGGTTGGCTACTGGTCTCTTATTCTCCTTTTCTTTCAATTTTTCAGTTTGGTTTAAGATTGTTTGGTATTTTTGTATATGGACTATCTGGACATTTTGAGTATGTTGGAAGGTTGGATCTGATTTTGGTTGGTTGTGATAATGTAGGGCCGCTGGTTTATTTTGGTTGCTAATAGGTTTGGGTCCTTGATTATAGAATTGTTTGCTTGGTTTGTGTGTGAATTGAGAATGGAAGAGCTATAGTGCATGTATGTGCATGTGTGATTTGTGATACCCAAAATAGAAGAACATAGAATCAGTGTAACATAGGAGAGCATACGGCTTACTTTTGCTTTTCTTTTTTTTTTTTTCCTTCCTCTCCCTTTCCCTTTGTTTTACTTTCTCAATTCTCTAGGCCCTATGATTTTTGGCTTCAAGTTCCCTTAGAGTTTTCTGAGATAGGCGGCCTTATTCTCTTCCTTTTTAAGGTGAAACTAGTACAGGACATGAATAATTTG
>JAMLFY010001301.1:0-15024 GCA_030441495.1 Dalbergia oliveri
AAAACCCCTACCTAAAGAAGTCTTGAAAGAAATGAGAAGAAGCTTGGATTCTTGATGGAATGAGAAGACAAAATCTTCTCTTTGGTGAGGATGATGGTTCGGCCAACAAGGAGCTCAAGGAAGATGAATTATCCTTGAGAAAGTAAGCTTGGAAATGGAAAAGTTAAGTGTTTGAGAGGTGGTTTGAGGTGAGGGAGTGGTGGTTTAAGGTTGTTTGTGGTGGATTATGGTGGTGGAAAGGTTTCTTTGAGGGAGGAGGAAGAAGAGTAAGATGAAGAGAAATTGAGAGCAAATGGAAGAAAATGCAAGAAAGCTAAACTTGGCAAATGGTCTAAAATGTAGCCAAGTTCTTCAAGGCTTGGTATTTATAGAAAAATGAAACTTTGTGGCTGATTTGGGGAGGAAAGGCTTACGGTTTTCAAGGCCAAGGGGGAGGAAAATATCTCTTGATTGGTATGTTTGTGAGTATGGGCAAGGCATGGTGAGGTATGGCTTCAAGTATGGTTCAAGTATGGCTCAAGGCATGGTCTTTGGAGTGAAACAAAATCAACATGTGACACAAATGGGGAGGATGAATTCGGCCAAATTTTCCAGCCAAGGGGAGAAAGAAATTGTCCATGTAATTGTGGTTTAATGATATGTTTAGGTGTTTCTTTGATTAAGGTTTTGATTAGGAGTTTGTAAGAAAGTGTTTAGGTGAGGTAATGGACAATTAAGGTTGTCAATACTTGATTTAGGGGGTATTCTTACTAGATTAACAATTAAAAACTCTTTTCTAGTCAAATTACATCATAGACACAATTCCTTGATTTAAGGAATTGGAGAGAGAAAATACTATTCAAGATTCCATGACTAGGAATCTTGAATCAAAGAATGCAATTAGAATGTAACTAAGTAATCTTAGGTTCTAATTAACCTTAATAAATTATTTTGACTCTAGATTAATTATTGAAATAAGTTAATCTTCGATTAGAGCCTAATATTGCTTAGGTTTGGTTAATTATGTTATTAGGCTCACTGTACACTGTTAGGGGCAAAATGATAATTTTGCACTAAAACAGCTCGTGTAACATCCTCCCAAGTACAACCCCATTCTTAAGCTATGATATCGTATTTTAGAGTTGTTACTTGTTAATTAGCGACCTCTCTTTAATTATCTAGCAAGCTCGATTTATGTACGAGATAAAGCGTAATTCTATTAAAACATATTACAGTAAACATCAAGTTTATTAAACATAAGGAAAATACATAAGGAAGCTCCTCTATGAGCTTTAGTACATATCCTTTTAATATTTTACACATACTCATTTTAGGAAGTACTATATAAAAACAGGAATTGCTACATATTACAGGTATCTACACTCCTTGCTACATAGGATCTCATCCTCTGCTTAACCTAAGCTGACATCTAAGTCAAACACATAGGGGTGAGATTTTTAAAATTCTCAATAGGGCAACTCCCAATCACAATCATAATGTCATCGTCATCGTCATCGCCCCAGCCATTTCCGTTTATTCAAAAAACCTGATCATGCAATACATTCTAAAGGTTCATTTTAAGGTTCCAAAATCATCCTTCTGAAATGGGTAGCTTTTAACAATCAATCAGGACGTATACATATATCTAGAAGCTCAAACACATAGTAAGTAAATCTACTTAAAGGATTTCATATGATATGGATGATGCATGTGTCAAATACAATAAAGTTATCTCAAGTGATTGGTTTCCATCATGGCCATAGAAAGCCAATTAGTGCATTTTTCTCTTTTCATTGACATAGGAAAACTTAGTTTACCGAACGGTAATTTCAGTATTCCATATAGATCCGTTTATACCCAATGGTATTTATGGTGGATCACACCACACAAGGGAAATATACGCTATTAGATGAAGCTATTCCTATACGTGGTGATTGAACTTCATTTTTTTCCATTTTGAATCCCACACATAACTATTCTAGCCGAAATGCTACCGATTCAAAATAAATTTTGGGAAGTTATACTTTCGCCTTCTCTCATTCAATCTAAGTCTCGTTTCCATTTTGTCCATATGTCAGAACATGTACAATTTAAATTTATACATCCTTATAATGGCATCATATACTTTTCTCTTTTCTCAAATACATACATAGGCCACATATAGGCAATCATTCACAATGAAATTCTCATTCTTTTCTCATACTTCAATCTTTAAAATCCATAGCATGCATTTACATGTCATAAGTCACATGGCCAAACACTTAATATCAAAGACTCATATCATACTAGAAGCCAAAATGCCATTACATTCTCAATTCAAAGCATTGTTCCATTCCCAGCACAATGGGAAGAGTTACATCCTAGGCACAACATTTCATTATCATAACCAGGAGCCATTTCAAGAGTCACAAAAATTCTATCACACTTCAATGTGTCTAGAATAACCTGAAAATTTCAGAAAAACAGAGCTCTATAGCTATCTCAAAAAATGTACAAATTTAGTGGTCAGGGGCCACCAATTCCAAGACCAAACCAAGCCTAATTTTTAACCCCAGAAATGATTGAATTAATTCACAATAAAATTCACAGTGACACTTCAACATATTGGTAACTTCGTGTAAAAATTTCAAGAGCTAGTTCAATCATTTGCTATAGTAATAAATTGGAACAAGTTTACACCTCAGTCTCAACAATCATGATAACAACTGCCTTATTTTGGTTTCTGATTTTTTGAGGCACCAAACCTTAAAACTAACACCCAAGAAAATTCAGGTAATTATTTTAAGATGTTTACTCCAACATATAATTTTTATAGCTAATGAAAACACCCACAAATAATCCAGAAAATTCGTGACCCACTCCTATAGGACAACAGAAATTCAAGCAACCTAGTCCAAACTTATTTTGATGAAAACCATTTTCTAACACCATTCAAACACACAACCAAAATTCATACATCAATTTCAACATAATATCAATCAATTTCATAAAAAATCTCGAACATATCAGCCCAAACAGAACAGAAAAATTGGCAAGAAAGACAACAAAAAACCCTACTTGTGATGCTTGAAGAGTTCTAACTCCAAAAGATGCTCTAATTGATTCCTCTTCACTACAAGGACTCCAAATCAAGTCACAAACCTCCCTTAGACAGTGATGTATGATGGCTCAAAGTGGGAAAAAGTGATGGATTAAAATTCTAATCGGTTAGATTTGTGGGTTTGGTGTAGAACAAGTTTTATGAGGAAGTTTGAAGTTTTAGTAAGTGTAGGTTAGGTGTTTTGAGGTTTGAATCAAGTTCAAGCTCTTGAAAGAAAAAAAATGGAGGTTTCTGCCCCTTTTTGTTCATGGCCGAGAATGCATTCTCAAGGTGATAAGGTTTTATAGTTTTTAATGGTATTATGATATCATGTAGTAAGAATTATCTAATAGGAAATATAATTCTTTAAAGAAAATATGATGAATGGCTAGGATTCAATCTTGTAATTCAAGATTGAATCTTGGCCTTCCACTTGTTTAGAATGGATATACATTATCCATTTGTAATGATTAAATATCTTCTGTGTTAAAAATCGCACACCAAATTTTCCGAACGGGTAAACATTACCCAGAAACCGATATTGCCCGAAAATTAATTCTGGATAAAATTATCATTCCCATCTATTTCTAACCTTATTCCCATGTTTTCCTAATTTCGGCACCTCGGATTCCCAAATCAGGTTCAAGAGTCCAGACGGCCTGTGGGAGACCCAGGGTTCTTGTCACCCTGGCCAGAAATTTTTTTTTTAAAAAAACGTTGGGCCCCCTCATGATTGTTAAACTGTTATATTTTTAAAATTATGACTAACAAAGCTCAAATTAATTTTTAAGTAATTTTACGAGGTGTTACACATATTCTTCATTTTATTGCTCATGGGCTAAATCTAAGTAAACTCTTAAAGACAAGTTTCAACCAACTTTAAGGTTCACAAGGGTAAGCTTAGAGTTCTTTGAAAACAATATGATTAATTTTCATAAACAAAACTTTTAGTGAGCTACTTAACATTTTTATCAAACTTTGTACAAATAAGGAATGAAACCAAATCATAGAGGGAAAAGGAAATGAAAAATTTGAGTAAGGAAAAGAAAAAACAGAAATTATATATGGTCCAAGACCAAGTTTTCAAGCTTTAGAGGTTTCTCACATGGCATCACATGACCATTATCTTGAAACCTATCATCAAGTCAAAGTTTTTGTCATCAAGGCTAAGGGGAAAAATGAAAAAAAAAAAAAGGAAAAGGAAGAGCTTTGAAAAACAGAGAAAAACTAGAACTTTTCTTAAAGAAAGCAAACAAAACTTTGGAATAAACCCCTACCAAATGAAGTCTTTGGAAGAGATGAAAGAAATCTTGATTCTTTGAGGAAATGAGAAGACAAAATCTTCTCTTGGATAATGATGAGAATTCGAACAAGTGAGGAACTCAAGGAGATGAATTTTCCTTGAAGATGTAAGCTTGGGAATGGAAAAGTTTGCTATTTAAGAGGTGGTTTGAGGTGGTGGAAAGGTTTCTTTAGTGGTGGGGGAAGAAGAACAAGATGAAGAGAAATTGAGAGGAAAAGAGAGAAAATTGCAAGAAAGCTTAAATTTGGAAAATGATCTAAAGTGTAACCAAGTTCACTAAGACTTAGTATTTATAGAAAATTGAAACAATGGAACTACAAAGGGAGGAGGAGGCCGACGTTTCTAGAAGGGAAGGAAGGAAGAAAATATCTCTTGATTGGTATGGTTGTGAGTATGGGCAAGGCATGGTGAGGCATGACTCCAAGTATGGTCCAGAAGTATGGCTTAAGGCATTCTTTGAAGTGAAACAAAATCAACATGTGACATATTTCAAAGGGTATGTATTTGGCCAGTTTTTCAAGGCCAAGGGGGAGGAAGAATTTGTTCATCTAATTATGGCTTAATGATGTGTTTAGGTGTTTCTTTAATTAAGGTTTTGATTAGGAATTTGTAAGAAAGTGTTTAGGTGAGGTAATGGTCAATTAAGATTGTCAAGACTTTATTTAGGGGGTGGTCTTGCTAGATTAATAAATTAAAAACCATTTTCTAGTCAAATAAATCATAGACACAATTCCTTGATTAAAGGAATTGGAGAGAATTTACTATTCAGATTCCATGACTAAGAATCTTGAATCAAGAATGAGATTAGAGTTTAACTAAGCAATCTTAGTTCTAATTTTAATAAATTATTTTGACTTTAGATTAATTATTGAAATTATCAATCTTTGATTAGAGCCTAATATTGCTTAGGTTTCATTAATTCATCATTAGACTCACTGTACCTGTTCTAGGGGCAAAATGGTAATTTTACTACTAAAGCTGCTCGGGACCTCCAAGCCCGACTAACATCTTAAACCACTCATAAACATCATTCGGAACTTTTCTGGAAAAGTTTAAGGGCTCAGACGGCACCTTTACCAGATGTAAATGCTACAGGGGTATTTTGGTCATTTTCCAGAAAAGTTTGAAAAATGATTTGCACCTCGGATATCAAACATTATAGTTATAATCCCTTCAAACATTGAGTTGGTCCATTTGAGGAGGACAGGGTAACTCTGAATTTCAGGCAAAAATGACCTCAAGGGCATTTTGGTCATTTGTACTCAAACAAAAAAGTTGGAGGTACATCTTGCATCTCATGTTTATATTTCAGTGCCTTGCACATCATGTTTATTTTCAAGTCATCACCTTAAAAAGACTAATGAAATGGACTTGTATTTCCATGTTTAAATTCTATCCTTGCATTTCATGTTTATTTTTAAGTCATCACCTAAATTTTAAAGATTTAAAAATGAACTTGCATTCTCATATTTACTTTTCAAGTCTTGTATATCATATTTAAGTTTCAAGCCATCACCTAATAATGACAAAGATCTAAAATGAGGTTTGCATAGCATGTTTATTATTTTGTTATCACTTAGATAAGTTCAAAGACTTGCCCTTGTATCTTAAAATGGAAGTTTTGATCATGGCTATTGGATGTATTTTAGTCATGGTACAATGCTAGATTTGATTGCTGCAAATGTGAAAATGATTTCAAAGGAATGTTAGAAAGGTGTTTTGAAATGATCTTGAGGTGAAAAAGTAACTTGGAATATGTCAAAGTTTTGATTTCTTGAATTCTGGGATTCTAGTCATTGAATTCCCAGCCTATGTAATCGATTACCAGGATGGTCTTTTGGAAGATTTTGGCCTTAGTCATCGACCAACAATGTAATTGAATTACGGAGGATGTTCTTCATCCCAGAACTAGTTTTTAGGCCTATGTAATGGATTACAGTCATATAATCGATTACTGATGTTCTTCGTGCCCAAGAATAAAATTTTGTCTGGTAATTGATATACCATGCCTATATAATCAATTACAGGATGCTTCTAGAAAACAAGTTTTTATTTTCTATTAATTGATTACCAGCACCTATAAATGATTTACCAAGACCCCAAATGTCAATGTAAATGTGTTCTGAGCAAGGTGAAATGGATTGGTGACCTTATATGCTTATGTATTGATGATGATTCCCTAGTATGCTATTTAAATGTATGTATTGTTAAGCATTGCATATGCATTAGCTGAGTCTGGTCCTTAACTTCCAACATCCTGGGTAGGAGCATGTTTCCTGTTATTTGATGATGAATAATAACATGCCTATTAAATATGTGCAAATATGTGAATAAATGATATGAGGATATTGTGGTATGATATGGTTATGATTGAATGGTTGAGATGCGATGATATATAAAAGTTACGAACATGATATATGTGAAAGTTATAATTACATGCTCACATTGCATCTCTAAATTAACATGCCAACATTAAGGTGACATAAGACACATGGATATGATCCTCTAGACTTCCTAAATTAAAAGTTATAATAGGTGATCCAAAAGGACCCTTTAGACTCTAGGAATTAATGGTTATGAAAGGTGTACCTATGCCCCCCTAACCCGCACTCTAGGAGTTAAGGGAATTTAGCTTATCAAGAGGATAAGTGTAGACTAGTGACGACTAGTTAGGTATGAGCTCATAACCTAGAACTCTCAAAAGAGAGAGTATTAGCATGGCCCAAAGGAAAAGAGAATAAAAAGTTTAAGTCATCTAAAAGAATGAGTAATGTTGAAATAAATTGCATTCATTATACTATGTTCATTCAATGTGATCCTATGATATCTCGCCTATGGCATTGACATCCATCCATGAATTAATTTGCTGCATTCATGCATTAAGATTCATGCTAAAATTAAACGAGCCTCGACTAACGGTATTTGAAATAATAAATAAACCCTATGCACATGTCCACTAATTTCATAATGAAACCTGAAATTCCTAAGGACGTAGATGATATCACATATTGGAGGGAACCCTACCTGATATATCTTGTATAAGTTTCTCATCCCTTCGTCTTTCTTTCCATCTCGTCTTTAGAAGTCGATGGCAACGTTCGTGATCTTCATTGATGCTTCCACCAAGGAGATGCACTATGACATTGCTCACCGACGTACTATTTCATTGGTCATTGTGCTGTTCGCCTTTTCGTCTTCATGGGCGTACCTTGCACACCCAGTTCCAACTTAGATTCTCCACTGCTACTCCATTCTCTGATGACCTCGTCTTCGAGCATGCAAGCCACGAGGAGTAGATCCACCGCACTTCTGCAGTGTTGCTTGGTTGTTTGAGATATCCAGGTATATGTGTCATTATTGCCACCCAGGTAGATCGATGGTCGGACCCTGTTAGGATTCAGCACTCAGAGAATATCTCTAGAGGGTCTATCCCCACTGTTCAGGTAAAGATGGAGGTCAGTGGCGACGGGGAGGCATGCAACCCATGGAGAGGAGCAGCACCAGCTCTGAGGAGCCACCCAACCCTACTAACGCATTCATGCTTGCCTTGCTTTCCATCTCGCCACACCGATGAGCTGGTCCAATGAGTAGGTACCTCCATCCCTCTTATAGCGACAGTGATATGATCCAAAGTTTCGGCTCTGGAGCACCTATGCACGTGCAGATAAATAGGATAGCCTTCTTTTACTTTTTGATTATTAGAGGTTATCTTTAGGTGCAACCTTCGTAGGAGTAGTGGGGAGAGGTCTTTATTTAGCTTTTTTTTTCCTGGATATTATGGATTCCTGTATATTTTGAGCCCAACCTTTGTTGGTGGGCATGATATGACTCTTTCATGTATATTTCTGGGCATGCAAAGTGGAGCGATGATCTCTTGATGATATATATATATAAAATATGTGGTAAATTTCTTATGCCTATGTGTTATGATGTGATGTTTTATGTATGTTTGTATCTTGTCTTCACCCAGTTTCCTTTTATGCACGTTTTCAGATGTTGTTCCTTACGCATGCGTGGCTCATGTTTGTTTTAAAGTTCAAAAAAAAAATTTACCCGTATTTTCAATTAAAGTATTTTCAAAAGTTAAAATAAGAATTGGAACAAAAGAGTAATAACTAATAATTAACTAGAATGCATCCTAGGCGTATTGGCTTAAATATTAGGGCGTTACATTTTGGTATTGAGGCAGTTTGGTTCTCACAAAGCCTAAGGATTAGACTAACTATGCTTCTCAAGCATGATGCGATAGTTATGTCATATGTAGTGCTTTATTGATAGAATAAGCTATAGGATAACAATGCATGACCCATTGTATGTGCATGTATACCATGGTAGCTAGCTCACTTTACATGAAGTATTGAGCCTGATCACCCTAGAATATGTTGTTTTGTGTGCTTTGGAACCAATGGTGCGACCACGGCAGGGAAAGGACCCCGACCTCCGGCGGCGGTGTAAGGAAGGCAAGGGGGAGGCCCTACTTCAAGGACATGGCAAGGGCCACACAAATGATGTTTGAGCGAATGGATCTTAAGGCAAAACACTGGTCACACACTCCTGAGGACTTGAGCATGCAGAATTTGGGGGAGTTCAGATGGCAGCGGAACCTTCCACAAGCTAGAGGAACTCTATGTAAGCCCAATTTTTACTGTAATTTTTACTGTCATTAGAATTACGAATTACCGTAGGTAAATATTATATAAAATTTGAGACCAAACAATCCTTAATAAAGGAATATAACGTTAGAAGAGAAGTTAGGAGCAATTCGTGCAAGTATTGCAAACCCAGAATTTCTGTACGTGTAAAATGACCAAAATGCCCTGAGGTTATTTTACTCAGAAAATGAGGATCGTGGGCCCCACCCATCCTCAAGGGGATGTTTTGATAATAATAAGGGATTGTTTGTGTTATGTGTGTTAATAGAGGAGAAGAATCATAATTTTGAGCTTCGACGCGAAATGACCAAAACGCCCTTGCGCTGTTTTACCCAATTTGCGTGCCAGACTAAGCCCGAACCTCACTAAAATGTTTTAAAAGGTGTTTTTAAGCCATGATTAACCATTGGTTAAGCTCGGGTGGTCTCGGGCAATTTTTAAGTAAAATGACGTTTTGCCCCTCTTTGTGCAGTTTTACAAATTTTGAGATTTTTGATTCATCTAACGAAACCTAAGCAATATTAGGCTCAAATTAAAGCTTATTAAATTCTAATTATTAATCTAGAGTCAAAATTATTTATTTAAATTGATTAGAACCTAAAATTGCTTTAAAACACTCAAATTGCTTACTAATTCACCTAAGCCCTTAACCGTAAATTCTCTAAATTGCATGAATACCTTGCCTACACCTAAATAATACATGGAACACACAAAACCCTCTTCCATGAGGCTGTAATGCATGAAATAATTCAGCCATAATCATTAGAATTATTGCAAGATAATGCACTAAAACAAAATGCAAAAAATTCCCTAAAACATGGCATAAAACATGCCTTAAACAAGAAATGATTTTCCTCCCTTTGTTCCCCATGAAAAATCCAAAATTATGCCTCCTCCTCTTGTCATACATGAGCTTGAATTCCTCTATAAATAGGCTTGCTTGAGAGCCTTGGAAGCCTTGCTCATAACTTACACAAATTCTAGTTTTAGGAGCACCAAAAGCTTTCTTTCTTCTTCCTCCTTCTTGCCAAATTCTTCTTCCATTTCTCAAGAGATATTTTCTTTCATTTCACTCAAGGAAACCAAGTTCTATTCCTTTCCTTCAAATCAAATTAGGTAGGGAGTTGTTTTTAAGTTTATTTCTATGCTTTGCTAAGTGTTGTTCTTGGTTCAAAATGATGATTTCATGGATTTTCTCTAGTTTTTCCATTTGGTTTTCTTCTTCCTTTTCTTTGAACAATTCGGCCATATGGCCTAGGTGGGACTAAGATGATGGCTTGATGATGAGGACCTTGAGGGTGGGTTGAATCCATCACAAGTTAGGCCTCTAAAGCTTGAAAGTTCCACTTGATGCAAAACTTTAAAGAATAATATTTTTATGATGTTTTTATGATCTTGAGTTTAGAACTTGAAAGATGTATTTCTCACTTTGTCTTGCTAAGATATATATATTGGTTGAATTTATATTTCTATAAAGTCTTGAAGGAGCTCTAGTAAAGAAATCAAATGAACTTGCATCCATGTTTAAGTTTATGCCTTGCATAATCATGTTTACTTTCTATGTCATCACTAAAATTTCAAGAATGAATAAATGAACTTGCATACTCATGTTTAAATTTCCAAGTTTCATTTCATGTTGTCACTTAATCTCTAAAGATAATAAAGAAGTTGCATCTCATATTTATTTTATGTTCTCACTTTATTTTATAATGGCTAAAAGAATCAACGCATGACATGTTTATTTTTATGTCATCACCTAAAGATCCTAGAGCTCAAAGACTTGCCCAAGTATCACAAGCAAAGAAATAAGATTATTGGAGTTAAAGAATTGATTCTTTAAGAAGTCTTGAGATTGGAGCTTAAAAAGATGTAATAATAATTCTCTTCTCCCTTCGGGTCCATGGGATTCAAGGCTCAGGTTTCTTAAGATTCTCTTCTCCCTTCCTGGTCCTATGCAACTACCGCGCTCAAGTTTCTTGCATCATGTTTATATTTCAAGCTCTTGCATCATGTTTAATTTTCAAGTCATCACCTTAAATCTTAAAGATAAAGAAATGGATTTGCATATCATGTTTATAATTCCAAGTTATCACCTTATAATGACAAGATTAAAATGAGGTTGCATAGCATGTTTATGATTCTAAGATATCACATAAATCTCTTAAGATCAAGACTTGCTCCTTTTATCTTAAGTGAGAATTTTAATCATGAAGATTCTTTCAAGTTTAGCAAAAAGAATTAGTTTCTAAAAGAAATTTGAGGTCTTGCAAAGACTTTACAAGAAACTAGTATTCCATGTACACTTAAAATGTGATTATGATAGGTTCATGATTCAAGCCTATTAATCTGAGTTTATTACCAATGTATGATGATGATTTAATATGTTTAAAGTTGTGATTATTATGTTTATTGATGAGGGAACAATTATATGCAAGTTAGAAGAGAAACTAGCTATATAAAACGTAAAGCAAGATTTCTAGAACTCTTAGATAATGAAATTTATGCAATCTATCCAGAACCTTTAGTGGCCTTAAGAACCAGATTTTATTATGTTTAGATAAGGGAGAATGATTCATAATTGGGTTAGTAATTAATTTTAGCATCGTAGGAAAGCGGTAACGAGAAAGGGTTAAAAGCAACTTCTCAAGCACAGGTAAAACCTTAAGAATGACTTCCTGCCTATGCTGCCCCATATAGTCTAATAATGTTCCTAAGGCTTATAATTAATGGTAATGATGGTAATGAATCCCTTAGATGCATAATTAATTAGTTCAATAATTGAGGTTCCCAATTCTAGAGTTTTGGTTGTTGAGACTTTCGGTAAGAATTGATGATGATGCCTCCTTGATGTTTTAAATGATAAGTCTATGTAGAGATTTGATGCTTATTAAGTATTTGATAATATTAAATGATTTCATGGCTTGCATGTTATAGTTGCTATTGTAAACAATGAGAATACTTATATGAAATAAAGAAATATTCTTTGTTATTTAAAAATTACCTTGTTCCTGGAAGAAATGTACTCCTGTAAAAGTGTAATTTGGAAAGTTCTGGCTAGGAAAGACTTGGTATTTAAGCGTGTCCATTTGTGACCCACCTCTCTTTCCTGGAAAATCTCAGATGCATGATTCCAGTTGGTATATATTATTTCGGCATAAGACTATAAATGAGAAAATGTTATGATGATTATGAATGAAGAATTGTATTATGATATAACATACAAAGATTTAATGGTGACTTAAACTTATGAGAAAATGATCCTTTGGACCCATCAGACTATAGGTGGTGAAAAGGTGATTCTTGCCCCCTAGCTGTTTTCTCAAAAGGTAGAGTTGGGATTTTAACTTATCAAAAGGGATAAGTATATGCTAGTGACGACTAGTAAGGTATGAGCTCATAACCTAGATTACTCCCAAAAGGGTGGAGTATAGGGTGGCCCAGGAAAATGATGATGAAAGTAACTTTAAGTCACCTAAGGAACTAAGTAATGCATGATGTAAATATGATGTTCTTCTATGCATAGTATTTATGATATGATGATGAGAAATATGATGTTCTTCTATGCATAATATTTATGATTTGATGATGAGAAATATGATGTTCTTTTATGCATAGTATTTATGATATGATGATATATGATGAAAAAGGAAAAGTTCATTATAAACATGACATGCTAAGTTTATGATGCATTATAAGACGCATGATTAAAACCAATGAACCTCGATAAAGTATATTTTCGAAGATTAATAAATCAATCTTAGCATGCTCACATTTTCATAATAAACCAAAGTTCCTGGGGACGATGATGATGACACAATGCATCATGAGGTGAGTACCCCTAAGATTCTTTTTATAAGTTTCTCACTCCCTCTACTTTTTCTTCCATCCGTCTTCAAGAAATAGAAGGAAGTGTTCGTGAATCACGTTGAGGCTTTCACCTGGTAGCTGAACTTGATCCTTAGTTACTCGTATATTTTAGATATTATCCCTATCCCTGGAGTGTTATTACTAGGTGCCATTAATGGATGTCCTTCCATCCATATATTATTTATGTTTTGTTAGATTGCCTACACCTAGTCTTATCTTTGGTAGGCAAAATATCTATGTGATATGTAATTATGGATGTCATATGATGGAGCCAATATGATGTGTTCTTCATGATATGTCTATTCATTTTCTGCTTTATCTCAATTATCGTTCACGTTATGCGCGGCTCACGTTTTCAATTATGTTTAAAAAAAAAGGCTCGTAATTTCACTAAGTATTTTCAAAGCATGATTAAAACTGAAGCAAAGAGTAAAGTCTAGTAATTAATTAGATACTACCTAGGTGTATTGGGTTAATTATTATGGTGTTACACTCTGAACCAAAACCATGCTAAATGAGGAGATCAAAAGCATGGAGAGATCTTCCAAGTAATCACCTCAAATAGGCGAGAAGTGACCTGCGTTGCCTCCATGCTAGAGGCAGGGCAGCCAAATTCTGGTGGATTGGCACCTAGAGATTGCCAGAGGCATCCAAGCACGCTGATTGGCTGGGAGATGTTTAAGACCAATTTCTATGAGAAGTATTTCCTGGCATTCTGTGCGAATGCTAAGGACATATAGTTCATCCAGCTGGTTCAAGGATGCGAAGTTTGAGGAACTTGATCAGTTCTCCTGAATCTTCAAGGAATCCTGCAAGTTCTTCTGAAGTGCGTGGTTTCAAATACAAGGTGGCTGGAGGCAGGAGATCAACATTGTTGTTGCGCACTGGAGATTAGGGATTTCCCCCACCTAGTCAATAAGTGCCCCGTGGTGGAAGATGGGAGGGGCCAGGCTGAGCATGCCAAGGGTAGAAAACTTCACCAAGAAGCTAGCGCCGACCCCAAGTTTCAAGTTCAAGCCTAGGCCCAATTTCGATCATAGTTCAGGCCGGGGGGCCCAGGAGGAATTTCCACCATGGGGATCAAGTGGTACCAAAGGCAAAGCACCCAAAGGGTTTCAGGTTGCACCCCCAGACCTGCACCTCCTGCCTTATGCCCTAAATGTGGGAAGCCACAAGGAGCGAAGTTACCATTACTCTGTCCTGGATCACGGAGAGAGGTGCTTGTTAAAGTGCAGGAATTCGGGGCACTACGGCAGAAAAGAATGCATAGAGAGGAGCCCAACGACCCCTCACCCCAACCACAACACTAAGAAGGGTTTTCAGGTAAATGCAGAAGATTTGAGCAAGGTCCAAGAAGCCTCATAGAAGGTAAGTGTGAAGTGACGGTGGTAAAGCCTTGGTTCTATTTGATTCTGGTGTGACCCATATTCATATCACATGCTAGTGTCGAGTTTCTACAACTATATGTGTTGAACTTCCTTTTGATCTTACTATTTCTACACCCATTGGTAAACCTGTTAGGACTTGTAGGTGTTGTTTAAATTGTTATTTCAATATTGAAAGTAGACCCTTTTATTATGGATTTAGTTTGTCTACCTATTCATGGTATAGATATAATTTTTCAACATGGATTGGATTTCGCCCGCAATTCTAATGTTAAATTACTATACCAAGTTTGTTATCCTTCTTCCCTACCCCTGTTGTGCTTAGTAAACCTTTAAGCCTTTCTTTGAATGTTGTAGAAGTCAAATGTTATGGGGTAGAAAGTAAGGGATATGTTTTTCCTAGCCACTAGCGAAGTAGACTTTGAGCAAGACATCGACAAGGTGCCTATAGTGAGAGACTATCCTGAGTATTTCTTAGATATAAGATACTCGAGTTTCCTCTAGTGCCAAGAATGAGGCCTATCTCCATATCACCCTATAGGATGTCACCCATGGAATTGACAAGAGTTAAAGCGATTGTTGGAGGAAAAGTTTGTAACAGAGTGCTTCACCATGGGGAGCCAGGTCTTGTTTGTGAAGAAGGATAGGGTATGAGGCTATGCATCAGATTATAGGCAGTTGAACAGAAATGGCAGTGAAGAATGGTGCCCCACCTAGGATTGATGACTTGATAGACTAGTTAAGTAAGAGCGGTGGTCA
>JAMLFY010001302.1:0-15022 GCA_030441495.1 Dalbergia oliveri
CTCATGTAAAATTTTTTTCTTTATCTTTGTCAAATTAGTTATTTAATTTGATTGTAGGACTAAAGTGTTTTGTTTAAGCTTCAATAAAATTATTTTTATAATATATTTTCTAAATCATTGTTTAATTTTAGAAGATATTAGAATATTATTCAATTTTAATTTTTAAAAATTATTTACTAATATAAATCTATATATGTATTTCAATTAAAATGTTGTTTTTAAAAATTATTTGAAATATATAACTCTCAATTCTCATTTAATTAGGAAGACACAAAAATTATATATAAAACCCATTCACATGGTTTTTTCTCCTAACAAGGTGCTCTCTTATCAGAGTTTAATTTTAATGGGCTAATAGTAAAAAATATTTATACAATTGTTTAGTCAAATTTTTTTTTGCTTGCATGTGATTTTTATTTTTATTTTTTAGGATATTTACCGTCAAACAAGTGATTAATTCTTTCATATATTATAAGGATTTAGGAAGTCATATTTATTGATATAATAATATATCTATTTAAATAATAAATTTTTCATATTACCGATATATTATAATAAAATCCATTATTGTTATATTTTAATGGGAGTTTTGAGCATGGTTTTAAAAACCAACCTGTCCAACTGGTTGAACCAGAATCTGGTTTGGTGTCCGGTCTGGGCATGCACCAAAAACCCAGGATTTTATAATTGGACAAAAAATCATCGAACCAACCAGAAATCGAGAAAACCGGTGAACTGGACTGCTTGTAGCGATTCAACAAGTCTGCCGTTTTTTTTTTTCGTTATGAAAACAACCAAGCCACCACTAAGGGAGAACTGCCACCGCATGCTTGTCATTGTCGCTGTGAGAGAGGGCTGTGCTGCTTCTGCTCCTACCCCAGCAAGCCACTGCCTCTTCTTCAACCACCACTTCCACATAGCCAGTGCAAAATGGTCCCCATCGGCAAAGGGGAACAACCGTAGTGGAATGACCACCGCAGCAACTAGCTCCTTGAATTTTATGTTGCAGAACCTTGTGTTACTGTTATCATCGCAAGGAATAGTATGAGAAATTGAGTGCACAGAATTAAGAAAATCATTTACTCTGATCCAATTTATTGATTGACACATAAATTTTTTTGTGATCATTATCGTTCCCATTTTCTTATATTTTAAGAATTCCTGAATAGTATATGTGTGGTGGGGTTTTTTTAATTATTAGGTGGAACCTTGGGTTTATTTGTTGTGTTGGACCTTCAATGTTGCTAGGAAAAAATAAATTTGTTTTATTATTATTATGTACAACATTTACTATAAACATGGAATCAAGTATCTAATAACATACAATAATTAAAAAAAAAAGAAAAGAAGACACCATGACCCCACTAAATGGGGTTTTTTTAATGTGGTTTTTGTTTTATATATAAGAATTCAATATAATTTTATTTTATCATTATTAATAAAAAATTATCTTTATTCAAAAAATTTATTTAGTCCCCTATAACTTATTATACACATTTATATAATTATATATATATATATATATATATATATATATTATATAGGTTATATTTCAATAACAAATTAAATGGTTTAATCATTAGTATTTCTCACTTGGTTAATATCAAATTATTTTTCAAACCTGGCTTTGAGCCACTGAAAAGACAAGGAAGCAGATTTTTTCAAGAAGACCAAATTAAATCCCCCACCACAAATCCGGAGAGTTACAAGTTGAATTATGTAAAACATATAAATATTCTAACTTCTAATATCAATTACTTGTAGTTTACTTGGCATTGTCTCTTTTGAAGGAGTTGACCCTGTTATTAGTTTTTGATGCTTTGTGGCACTGTATTTTTGTCTATCAATATATGTCACAAGTTTATTTTGATTTTTCCCTTACCAGTTTGACGGAATCTTTTATCAATTCATACTTGTAATAATAACATCTTATGCATAGTTTATAGGGCTAAAAATAGACCAAGCTAAGATAAGATTTAGTTTAAATAAATGGGACGTGTATTCCAAAAAAAGTCTAAGCCTATTATCTAATATGTCCTTTTTATGGCTTTAGCATGGCTTTTCTAAAAGTCAGACCTAACCTAAAAATTAATTTAGAGCTTATTTTGGTTATAAAATATTTTTAAAAAATTAAAACACCTACTCTTAATTAAGCCAACACACTACTAAATATGTTAAAAAATATGATTTTAAATAAACTCAAAAACTTAAGTAAGTTAAAAAAATATTTTTAAATATATTAAAAATATTTTTATTATCATTAGATATTTTAATAATAATAATAACAATAATGGCAACAACAACAACAATAATAATAATATAAATAAATAGATCTTTATTAATTCTAGTAGGTAATTTTTTTTATGTCTGAACCTAGTTTGATTAGTTAAAAAGATATTTTAAAAAATTTTAACATAACTTATTTATTAAATAGATCATATCTAATTAAATTAAATGTAGACTATGATAAAAATTTCTGACTAATAGCCTAGCCTATTTCCTCTTAGTTTGCATTGTTTTCTTGTGGGAACTCAGAAAAATTGTAAGTACAAAATAAAAAATAACTCACCGAAAATAAAAAGTTCACTGGTCAACACGTTTAGGACGGGAACAGTTTAAAATATGCATGTTGTATAATTTAGTATTTAGGAAATAAAAGGCAGCATGCAACATATGCGTTTGACGCCAAAGAAGCCAGCTAGCAGCCCCTCATTCGTAAATTTTCCGGTGAAATGATCTCTGTCTTCCTTTCTTCTGCTTTCCTTTTCGAATTAAATAAAAACAAAATCGTCTTCTAAAAAGTCATGGCCACACACACAATCGAGCACGATGTGAAATGGAAATGCTATGTTCCTAGTCCAAGTCAACAAGTGGGAAAGGGACACGTGTTAGTCACGTGTTCATTATTGCGGGACCAAAAACTCTTCGTTGGGGGCCGTCTCTCCTAAATGTTCACCTATTCTGTGCTTGCCACGTGTTGCGAGTGCCTTCATGGCTGCTGCTACTGCTTAGTGCCGAGTAAAACGATGCGGATAGGGATGAGTCAATGAGGGGCCTTCTCTGATGTGGATTTTTATTTTTATTTTCCTTCGTGGAGCCCACAATTTGCTCAAATTCGGCTTATTGTTGTGTGGCCGTGTGGGACACCCTCGTATAATATCATCTCATCTCATGTTATCACTTATCACCAACCACTTTGTTCAGAAAAATTATTTAATAAAGAATGTTGTTATGTCTTCTTGATAATACTTTTTTTTTATAAAAAAGAAAAGTTAAAACCTCAATTTGCAATGGCTAGTAATTGATTGACAACTTCAGCAGTTTCAAAATTTATCAATTGGTGAATTAGATTGGGTAACTTTTCGGCAGTAAATATATTTTGAACTTTTGTTATTTGTATTTTGTTGAATACCTTGGTGCTTGATGAAAAAAATGTTAGTGCTTTTTTTTTTAACATAAGGATATTCGTAATTAATTTAATGAGTTAACTATTAAATTATTCCTTGAACATACATTGGCTAATGCATGAAGGAGAAATAGTTTTACAAAGGTTGGCGGAAGATCAAATTGCTACACTTAAATAAATATTTTCCCTCAAGTATTAGTTGAAAAAATTATATAAACGTTATATATTTTGAAAAAAATATTTGGGAACCTGAAGCAACAGCAAGCGTAGCATAGCTTATGATAGTATCAATCAATATTAATACCTTATTAATTATTTGCTTTTCAGTTCCATTTGGCAATAATTATTGGCTTAAGTATGGATATATGTGAATTGTGACTGGACCAAAAGATTTCTATGTGAATAATGGCCATTGCTTTTGTCCCTCATTAATGAAGCCTGTCTATTTCTTGCTTGGAGGGTTTTGATTAGCCGACACCTAGCGTGTACACTTAGTGGAGAACCAAGAAATTAGTATTGCCGTTTGGTTGAAGATTGACTATGAATTTGAATGTTCTTACTGGTACTGCTTCGTTTTCAATTTGTTCGCCCCATCGTTGGTACACATATGCTCGTAGTAGACACTAGACCTATAATTAGGCAAACAATAAATTCATGTAGTAAATGTTAAGCTCATTAATGTTAGGCAACGCACACGTAGCAGCAATGAAACTGGGCACGAACACCGTTAACTGCCCGGTAAATTAGTGTTAAAAAGTAGATTTTTAACAGAGTGTTCTTAAGATTCTTTTTTTTCTTTGATACCTTTAATTATTTATGAGTAAAATGGGTCATATGTTCTAATTTAAGTTTTTTAAAATTTATTAAATCACGACAATTGATTACATAAGGGATATTAGGATACTGTAATACTTAAAGTGTATATATAGTAACAAGTCCTAATACAACCTTAGCAAGGAAGAGTCTATATAGAAAGATAGGATGCGTGAAGGGCTAAGGGATGGGGATTGGTGTTACTATTGCATAATTATGCAGAGTGGAGTGCAATATAGAGTTTTAAAGAAATGATTAGTTTATAATTTGGACTAGATAGTATTTATAGATAAACAAATAGTGAGTTAACAATTAAAAAATAATCATTAAGTTATCAAATTGAACAATTTCACATAGCAAGATGAAATTCAATTAGGTGTCCAATTAAGATCATTAAGAACCACAAAGATTAGAGAATATGCTATAATGATTGATAGACATAACCAAGAGATTTTGTTATGTCATATAATTTGTATATAACCAAATATTTATGTTTCTCTAATAGAGTACTGTTATTTTAATTTATGGAAAATAATGATTTTGATTATCAATATGTATATATGAAATGTTTTAGAGCTTTATTATTATTATGCATATTTTCTGGTGTCATGAAGATTACAAGTGAAATTTACTCTTTGAGTTTGGAATAAAACTCACCACTATCCTTTCTTCTATTTACAAATCCAGCTCTTATAGATTCTTTCAATCACCTTCATCCTAATAGCATTAGAGTTCAGCTATAGGCTTCATCTGGGGTGAATGTCTTTGATATAGATTAGTCATAGTGTCATTGTAGGCAGAAACCAGACCATATAGCATATTTTGTACTTTGTATACCATGATAATATACTCTTGATTTGTATTTGATAATTTAACATTTATGGTTATTTTATATCAAAGCGACTCCATATATGTGATTTGTATCATGATTTACAGACTTTAGAGTTTGATTTATGAAATATAAGTTATGGTTATATTGACTTTAAAGAGAGGTAATTTTATGCAAAATAAATTTATGTTTTAAATGGTTTTTACATTTTAAATATGCATAAAGAGAGATTCAAAGGTCATGAGACTTATGTGGGATATGGATTCGCTAATGGGATTAAATTCAAATCGAGTTGTAATAGGTACCAAAACAAACCCCTTTTTTTAAAAAAAATAAAATAAAAACTCAATTCAACACAATTTATTATTCTTGAATTTTTTTGTACTAGCAATGCATGCAATCTAAATTAAAGTGATTGAGAAATTGAATCAAATATTTTTACCGATATTTATATATGTTTATAATTTGTTCATAACATACCAAAATTAAATTATTATTTAAGTTATATTCCATTCGTTTCAATTTATTTATCAATTTTTTATATTATTTGTTTATAATATTTGCACATATTTAATATCAAGATAGCTACTATTAGTTTTTTTCCCTTTCAATAAACCCTCAATCTAATTAATTGTATTAATGAAATATAATACTAATGAAGTGTATATTAATTATATCAATTAAAGTGGAGCGGGGCATTTTCATGTAATCATACAATTTTATATCACTATTAACATCAATTTATTGTTATTCTTAGTATGTGTGCTCTTTATAGTTTTTAATAGATAAATCAAAAGTGTAGAGTCTTACTTTTGTCCTATAATTTGCACCGAATTCAAAGAACATTAAAATCATTATATAATTAATTATATTAGTTACTATTTTCAGTGATAGATATTTTACATTTATCTCAAAAAAAATTATAAATCAAAAAATTGAAAAATCAACCATAAATACTTTATTGAAATGTCAAAAATATAAATATGATAGATAATTTTTAAATGACAAATAATATAAAACGAATGTAATAAAAAAATAAGGAACTTCAATTCCCATAAATACCTTTTGTCTTAATTTCCTATTTTCTTAAATAGTTTTTCATTTTTTAAAATGATTTATCTTTCACTTTATTCATCAATTTTTTTTATTCAACACATTTATCCATTTATTATTTCAAGTGAAGTATTAAATTTATTTTCTCAATAATACCCTTAGTGTCCTTTAGTATGATGAATTGTGCCAATACTCACTTTTGTTTTTTATTTGGAGTAATTTAGTGTTCTTATATAACTTTTTATCATTGTCAAAATTCATCCATAATTTTTGAATTTATATTTTTTTTAATTTTTTGACTGATAGAATAAAAATAATAGAATAATTTTCTAAACACTTGATAAGCTTAAAGGCATGATTGATTTTGTATCGGGACAAATTTTTTCATTGACCTAAACTTGGAAATGTTTTTAAAGATATTTGTAAACAGTAATAAACACCCAATAAAAAATATTTTTGCGATCGTGATTTATCCGTTGGTGACGCAGTTTTATCTCCACGACTTGTTTGTGTATGGTATTCACGTGAATCCTGTGTAACTCCTAGTATTTCTAACAAGGTAAATTCAATTTAACAATAAATATTTTTATTTTTTTAAAAAATGCAAATAAAAAAGTCCCGTATAAATTTTTCTAATACTTTCACCAAAATAAATTCTAAGACTAATAATATTTTTTAATACATGTTTTTTTTATCTGGTTATTTTATTATTATTATTATTATTATTATTATTATTATCAGAATTTAAATCTTAGATCAGCACCTAACCTTATTGGGAGTGGATCCTCTCAATATATGCAAAAGTTATGTTAAATCCTCACCTTCTTCAATTTTTTTTTTATTTTAATTATTTGATTACAACCAAACTCGTCCTATTTTGTATTCTTAATGTCAATTATACCATACATGGAATACACATTTCTATATGTACAAAAAGAAAAAAAATAAGCATTTCTATGCCTAATTTATCAATGTAGAATTTTTATGAGATAAATGCATAATAGATTGCTGCCTGCTGGTATAAGTAACTCATTTTTTACGGAAAAATATTTATTAAGAAATAAAAATAAAAAAGGTTTATTAAATGCTTATTACATTTAATATGCATTAAAAAATTTTAAAATATTATTTTTAATAAAAAATATTTATTTATAATTTCTTCGCTCTTGGAATTAGATACCGTAGACGAATATATATGAGAAGCGCAAGAAGTGAGGAACTAGCTTGGAACGTGGAAGGAAAGGACGAGAGTGGATGCAGTTTAGGACGAGAGTGGATGCAGTTTCCGTGAGGCTTGTCAGGGGGCCCTGCCCTCAAGACGCGTAAGAGCACGTCAACCTCTGCCACTCTTCTCTCTCTGCCCCTGCGATCTACTCCTTCTTTCTTTCAAAGAGTAAATAATTTTGATTAATTAATAAATAATAATAAGTGCCGCCGCAGATTCATTTGTCCAATGCCAATGCGTGAGCGTCTCCCATGCCCCATCACCCCCATAAACAATGCAGCAGCCACCATGTGGTCCCTCCTCATGTCAAATCACTCCTATAATTATATTATTCATTCTCAAAAATAAAATTAATTTCATCACAGTCAGATATGGATCTGTACAAATTATCAAGTCACACGGCGAGACACAAGATTCCGCCGACAACTTTTCTACGTACTCTACCATCTATCCGTCCATCCATCCCCCTATTTTACGTTTCTGAAAGTTACAAATTTCTTAATTATTTAATTATTATGGGAGGGGGCAGAATATTACGGGTTCACGAATTAAGTGTGTTGAAGTATTCTATTCCATTGCGGAGCAATCAAGAAAAAAGTTGGCAATATTCCGACAAATCGCAACCTAATTCGTGCATTCAAACGAGCACCCCCACAAACCCCACTTTATCTCCGCAAATAAACGCCTAACAAGATTACTACCAAGTCGACCTTTAATTAACTCAGTTAATTTCAATATATATACAGTACATGCGCTAAAATGCAAAGCGAAAAAAGACAAATAGGCGCGTGAGATAGCGTGCATTGAACCCAACCAAAGAGGAAGGACGAATCAAAGAAAGGTGCGTCCGGAGGCGTAGGATAATGAGGATGAGACGAGACCACCTTCATTGTGGTTTTTCTTTGTCTGTCGTCTAGACAACCCACATGCCACGTAATTGTGGACAGTATAGTAATTTGCCCTTGCCCTCTGTACAACAGCACACCACAGCAGCATATTACAGTCAAATTCCTCGTTGACTGTTGATGCCTTCTCTCTCTCTCTCTCTCTCTCTGATTTATCATTCATCACTGGCCCATCCCCTTCTATAAAAAGACTAGCCTGCTCTCCCAACTCCTCTAAGGCTTTTCCCTTCCCTTCCCTCCCTTCCTCTACGACATACTCTCCAACAAAATTGTCTCTCTCCCCAAAAAAAAATATAGCTGAACTAATAGTGTCAATTTAATTAGTTTGTTGTCGTTATGGCGCCGAGGGATAATAAGACGGGTGGAGTTAAGGTTAACGGCAAGGGTAACGGCGTTGGCGTGAATAAGAGGTGCATTTGAGGGGTGAGGAAGAGGCCGTGGGGGAGGTACGCCGCAAGATAAGAGATCCTGGCAAGAAGAGCCGCGTCTGGCTCGGCACCTTCGACACGGCGGAGGAGGCGGCGCATGCGACGCCGCTGCTCGCGAGTTCCGCGGCCCCAGGCCAGAGCCTTCCCCCCTTCCGACAACGACAACATCAACGTCCTCGTCAAGAACGACAACAACAACCACCACAGCCCTAGCCAGAGCAGCACCGTCGAGTCCTCCAGCCGCGATCGCGACCACGCCGCCGCCGATTCCTCGCCGCTTGACCTCAACTTGGCCCCCGCCGGAGCTGGATTCTCCGCCGTTAGCGGCGGCGGCCTTCGATTCCCGTTCCAGCAGCAGTTCGCGGTTTCCCGGCGCAATGGCTGCGGCGAACCAGATGTTGTACTTCGACGCTGTCCTACGCGCCGGCATGATGGGTGGTCCACGTCGGTTCGGTTTCGGTTATAACCGTCCGGCGGCGGCGGGGGGACGCAGAGCGACTCGGACTCTTCGTCGGTGATCGATCTGAACCACCATGAAGGAGATCTTAAGGGTGGAAGAGACTTCGATCTCGACCTTAACCAACCTCCTCCACAAGAGATTGCTTGAACCGGATCGAATCTGAGTGTTATAGTTTTTAATTTTAATTCCTCGGATTATGAATTTCTTTAATTTTCCATAGAGAAAATAGCAGTGTCCGAAGATGAAGGAAAGATTATTATGGGAGTAGTTTGTGAATAGATAGGGGGATTGTCTCCATTTTTGCGACAGAGAAGGACCTGTTTCGATCTCTGTTGTTCCGAATCCAAAAATTTACAAAACTGTTACTTTTACATCAGTTGTAATGCTTTTCTTATTTACGGTCAGTTTTTTTCCTTCGATGATATCAACAATGGAAAGTTTTATCTTATTTGACTGTCTCTATAATTCTGTTTTTTGTTTCTTTCATTAATTAATTATTATTTATTTATATAGTTATGAACGTATGAAATGGCGGTGAAGAATGGCCGGGATGTCGGCTCTGTTCGGAGTAGTGGTGGTTAGTTGATGTATGTTGTTGGTGGGTGATTGATTGAGAGGGGTGGGGTGGGGGCGATTGACCCGCCGCCACGTGACAGGTGGCTGCTGTGTATTGAAGCTGGCTCCATTTGGCCGTGGGGTATAAGTACAGAACACTAGGACAGGTGGCATAATGTCACTGCCGCATGTTAGTCCCATCTTCCAAGTTACAACAACGTTCAAGTGTCCGTGAGTTGAATACTTATACAACGTACAAATTCGCATACTAAATACACTATGTTATTGTCAAAAAAAACAAAGAAGAAAACACACACAGATATTGAAAAGGAGAGTGAAAGGAAAGAAAATGAAATGATATTTAAATATTATTTATAGTGTTTATTTTTTATAAATAAACATAGTTATAAAGGTGAATCTATAAATTTTCATATATATCATTATACTCTCCCTTTCCTCTTTATATTAGAAGAGAAGTTATTTTGTGGGACACAATAAATTTTCTCTTCTTTTTTCTTTTCTTTTTGTTCTAAATAAGAGAAAATCTATCAATTCCTTATTTTTCTATTTTATTTCCTCCACAAAAGGCGTTTTGAAGTAATTAGAAGTAACTTAAATGAAGAAATTAAAATCTTCTAAAAATGAAATTAAAATTAGATTTAAATATGTATGATTTGATGTGAGAATTAAATTTCAATAAATAAAATATCAAGTAACCTAACAAATATAATGTTTTATTAACCTATTAATGAAGGTAAAATAAAATAATTAAATTAATTTATTTTTAACTAATCCAAATTAAAAAATTGAATTCAATTCTTTAATTTATTGACTTAATTAAAAATGTAAGAATTAATTTAATTCTTTAATTTATTGACTAATTTTAAACGTAAAATTCAATTCAATTATATCTCCTAGACCGTTGGAAATCTATTAGTTACCTCATGTCCTCAATATTTAGAACCCTCCACCTAATATTTCCCAGATTGCTTGTGTACAATTGACAAAGGTGGGGTATGTAAGAACTCTACCTAAAGAATGAGTTTGTATTTGAACAGAGTGCTAGTATGATGAAGAGTATATCTGAACTTGGGATCCCTGAAAGCATTTATAGAGGATATGAGAGAGCGGTTACCCTTGTCAAGCTGCACCCTCCTTGCATTGGCCTTTGACATGTCCAAGTGATCTTGTTGGGCCCAACCGTTTTGGGTTTCCATGATGGGCCTTCGGGGCCAAGTTCGGAAATTGGGCTAGGATTTGTCCGTAATAATTTCATTAAAGGTTTTTAAATGTCCTGTAACTCTTCATATCCAAATGATGGGTTAGTGTAATTTCTTTGAACATATAAAAAAAGACAATTCAATTTGTATAGTTAAAGGTACGTTTGTTTAAGCTTTGTTCAACTCAAAATTATTTTTATTTACTAAAAAAATAGTTTTTAATTTTTTACAGAAGTTAAAATAATTAGCTCTTGAAAAGGAATCAATTTTTAACTTTTTCAATTAAATATAAAATTTAAGTTTCATAATTACTTTTTCAAAATTAGAAAGAAAGGCACTCTAAGTCACAAGTTGTACTTTGAAAACTGAATTTTAGACATACCGAAGAGTAGTTCTTTAATTTCAACTTCTATTTATGCTATCTTTGAATATATTGAGTACACTAACGTACAAAATATTGTTGCTTTGCTTAATATGGAGCTTGGCCTTGCCTAAAAACAGATTGGACTGTGCACGAAACATTTCCTTCTTAATATTTTGCCACATATTATGGTTGCCCACAAACAAGTATCCCATTAAAGTGCCCATACCGCAAATTCAATACTCGAAAGCAATAGGCCAAATTTAATTAAAAAATTAAACAGTGAATAGCTTTAAAGTTTTAAATACAATTCAATTCATTAAAAACTTGAGAATTTTGCTTTTCAAATCAAAACATTTTTTATAGTAGTTTTTTTATCACGTATTATTAACATATTCATTAACAAAACTAAAAAAAATCAAATGAAATTTCTCGCCAGCCGTCACGTAGCTTGTGCGCCTGCCGACATCCACCATGCCCCACAAAAGGACACGTATGCAAGTTTCACGACAGGTCGGGTACTAACCCAACCTTTGATTTCACATTCACCCTCTATATCTTGGGCACCAAGCACTCAAGCCCTTCTATTCGTTTGGTACAGGAAAAACACGCACTCGTTTTATCGTTTTCAAACTTTGATTCTCATTGGTTGAATGTGGTCCTGTGGACCGAGTCCTTGCTGACAAGTAAGTTCTTCAAAAGGTTGCAATCACCGGCCATCTTTGTACGATATTTGTATAATGAATGCGGAGACGCCTGCCGTGGAATAATATTTTTAGCATAGTGGTGCTTTCTTTGGCCATGCTTTTGCCTTTTTGTTATTAGGATGCAAAATTCGTTAGTTGAAAGGTTCAACTCATGTGAATCAGGCAGGCCTTACAAGGAAAAAAAATAACAAAAAGTAATAAAGTTTATTTGCGTAATTGGAGACAACCAGAGAAAACTATATACACACGCATTAACTATTGCAGAGCGAATGTGAAAATTGAGATCGATGCATGGCATGGCATGGCGTGGCATGTGTAGACCGCATCCCAAATGATATAAATAAAATATGATTATTTGAACATGCCAGCTAATTGGCTATGCACACTTTTGTTTGCATCCAAAGACACTAATCGTAAAAGAGAAAAAGATAACCGTAACATATTACATAAAAGCCGCTTGAGCCTTTTCTAATCTTACGGTGAGATGTAAAAATGTTTCTTTTGAAAAAAAAAAAATAGTGATGCACGAGTGATTTCATTTTAGTTGGCCATAATATACCTCACACTAATTATATAGAAATTGTATAGTATTAATATTCATGAAAAAAATTAAACAATAATTATGAGAGCTATTTCTTACAACGATAATTTTTAAAAATTAAATTGTAATATAAATTCACCCAAAATATGAAAAATTATTTTTCTTAAACTAAAATATACAAAATTTGATTGTGTCAAATCGGTCAGATAAAAGATTGATTATTTTTATTCAATTTTACAAAGAAAAAGCTAAATTTCTTTTTTTTCTTTTGTTAATCAGATTGTCTTTTCTTCACTTGAATCAAATCAAATAAAATACACTTTTAATAATATATAAAAATTTCTGCAATGCTAATATGCTGTTTTTGGGTCATCAACCCCTTATCAAAACCTTACTCGTACATGGAGCTCTTGTATGATGCATAAACTACGAAAGTCGAGCTATACATGTACGGTAGTTGCACAGATGTAACCGTAACCAGGTATCGCCTGCAGCAGGTCGGTGAAATAAATATAATAATTCTTAAATAAATTAATAATTATTAGTATATTAATTATTTAATTAACAAAAGCTAATACTAAATATTAAAAAAAATAAATTTCCCAATTAACACCATTATTTTGTAATTTTTTACTACAAATTCAATATAAAATAAATTTGTGATACAATTTAAAACCATTTTTTTCACATACCTAACTCAAATTTAAAATAAGAGGTCTAAAAAACTTAATCTTAACGTGCAATTGGTATAAAGAATTTTATCTCATCCCGAGATAATTTGATATTTTTCTTCGAGTGTTATTGAAGTTAATTTTAGCAGGCGAGTGGGAGATGAGACTGAGAGGGCGCGTGAAAGATGCAATTGAATGAGGGGGGCTTGGTTGATGTTAGTGGGGGCCCCACTCGTGCAGATCGCATTTGGCATGCACGTGTAATGCAAGAACTGCGAAAGAAAAGAAAATCATCCAAAGCCGCGGCTGCTGCTTTTGGTGGTATTGTCAAATGTGGGGCCCTCTCCTTTTTCAAATTCCTCCATCAATGCTCAAAATAAATTTCAAATATTTGTCTGAAGGATATTAGGCTCATGACAGATGAAAACTTGAAATAGGGATTCTGGTTTTGCAAAATAATTTCTAAGTTACTGTGATCAACAATGAAATTACAAGAATATCTTGTTATGTTATAAAAGAGATCCTATCTTTTTTAAAAAAAACAAATTCAAAACAAAATTGGATTTAAAATAAGCAATTATTAATCAAAAATATGTAAACGCCAATCACTCTCCTTGACATTTGGCTCAAGCTAAGTGAGGGATTAGTGGGGTACACTATGCCTGCGCCAACACTTTCCTCCTCCGGATTGCAACATTTCAGAAGTTTATTTCTATTTTTTTCTCCTAATAGAAGTGTCGAAATGAGTGAAATGATTTGTGCTTTATTTTGTCAATTTGATAAGGCATTGATTTAGATTTGATATGCAACGTGCTGCTTCATCGTGAAAGATCAGCAAGTGGGGGAAATAATTGAGGACTCTCATTTGTTTTTGTAATAGAATAATTACGGATTTTTGTTCCTTACTTTGTATCTTTATCCCGTTCGTTGAATTGGGCAATCGTGTCAGTAATCATTATTACGCATGGGAAATTATTTGTATCCAGCCTTCAACAAATATTTATCTCATCATATATTGTTCCAATTTAAGCACCATCCTAATAAAAAGTTTCCTCATGCATTAATAAATGTATAATATAATATATGGATTTAATTTTAATATACTAATAATAAAAATAATTTATATTATTATTCAATTAAAATATTTTATTTAGATATTTTTTAAGTAATAAACATAAAAGTTAATTATTATGACTTATGTAGCAATATGTGATTAAATGAACTTTGTAAATTTTTTTCATTGTTAACAATTAAATTCATAATATATTTACTAGAAAAAAATGCATAATATAATATGATATTAATGCTACACAAAATAACTTATAGTAAATAAAATAAACCAACATTGTCGTGATGTTTGAGTTTTATAATAATAGAATCAAAGATAGAAGAAACCAACATATGTTTGCGGATTTGAGGATTAATTGAGGACGCCAGTGCACCGGAATGATTTGAATGACGAAAAGAATGAAAGGATGATGGGCATGGCACAGAAACAAATAACAACGTAGATAAAGTAATTATAATAATCATAACAATAATAAAATGAAGAAAAATACGAAATGTGAGTACGGTGCAGAGAAAGAAAATGAGAGAAGTGAAGGTGCGGGAGACAAGGTGACGTGTCGGAGAGAGACAGACAGGTACGCCAGGAGTCAGCGATTTTGCGTAGAAAAGTATTTGTGGTGCGTGGAACCCAATAGAATTGAGTAGGATGGTGTTCATATAGTGTGTGGTACTGCAGCAATCGTTTCCCCCTTCACTCGGGTATCGGACAACTGATCCATATCCATACAAAGATTAAAGACTGGAGTGTGTTAATTGCTGAAAATGAAAGGCAAGAATGGC
>JAMLFY010001303.1:0-15004 GCA_030441495.1 Dalbergia oliveri
AAACTAATGATGTTTAATTCAAACTAATCAGCAACCACCCTTTAATCTTGTCTTGAACCACCTTAATACCATTATCTCACCTAAAACACAAATTTCAACTTCTAATCCATAGTCTAACCAAATCAACTCCTAAATACACTTATAAACTAACATTAAAATGAGATTTTCTTTCCCCCAAATGCTCCTAAACCAGACCAGCCCTCCCCTAATTCACCCATGTTGATTAATTTACAAATAAAAGAACCATACTCTAAGCCATCCTTGGACCATGCTTCGACCCGTTCCTAGCCTTACCCTTGAATGACACTTAGAAAAGATATTTTCTTCCCGTGGCTGCAGAGAAGCAGACCTCTCCCCGTTTCATCCACACAATTTCATTTTTCAACCCATAATATATATAGCAATGTGTAGAAAATCTCACACTTTTTTTACCACTAGCTTTCTTGTTCGAGTTTGTGACCAAAAAAGCTCTCTAGTTTTCTCTCAAATTCAAGTCTTTTTCTACCACCATTCTTAAACATTCCCTCGACTCACAAACACATAGTCATTCCGTTGCAAGATCGAATTCTTCTTCAAGCAAAGAACACAACTTGTGTAACACCCTAATATTTAACCCCAATACACCTAGGACGTATCAACTAATTATTAGTTATTACTTCTCTTAAATTCATTTACAAAATACTTAGCGGAAAATACAGGTAAAATTTTTTTTTAAAATAATTCATATAAAATAAAGTGCGAGCCTTTGCACGTAACCTATACAACGTGAAGCGAAGAATAAATAAAACATCCAGAACATAAGCATTAAAGAACACAGCCATCATAAACATCATTTCTCATAACATTAGATAACATAGTTTAGTACATTACAACAGAAATATAAAGTCTTACCCATCCTAGTGGGAGGAGCTAGTACAATAACATAAAATAAGAAACATGAAGACAAATACATGGAACAACCCCAAAAGATACTCCCAGCTAAGACTCACCCTCCCTCGACTATGGACAATGCTCCTATTCATCTCGATGGCACATATCCAATGAACTGGGCAAGCTCCTCGGATGCGTGAAGGCGGAAGGATGGGCGAGCATGCCCACCACGGTGAGGGCGCATCTCTGGACGTCGTGCTAACCTCCAGCTGCGTCACCGTCTCCTCGCTCCCATCCGGATATCATGGGTACGGCGGAGGGGCGGGACCCACCGAGAAGGGATGAGAAGGGAGGATCTTTAATGGGTCAATCTCCGAATGCCTCGGGAGAGGCACATACTCGGGGTAACCTGACGGGGCTCGTGCCGACGCAGCGCAACCCTATCGGTCATGGGTAACGTCCTCTCAGAAATGAGGTCGTCGCCAAAGGGTGAAGTGATCGAAGTGATAGCTGGAGACGGGGAAAGCAAAAGGAATGTCCAGCGTATGCCGAAATGCGTATGGCACAACGACCTGAAATGGTAAGCTAGATGCTAGGAATTTTCGTAGTGCAACTCCCACACGGGTGCGTCAACAAAAATCACGAACGACGCCATCGATATCTGAAGACGTAACAAAGAAGACAGAGAGAGGGGTGGAATCTTGCTAAAGAATCTCATAGGGAAATCCTCTATCCTAGTGTCATCGTTTTAATCCAGGAACCTTGGGTTTATTATGAAAAGGTTAAGCATGCATAGGTTCATTATGGCTTTGATAAAGGTATTTATCCAAGGTCCATGTCTTTTATAATGATTCTTAATGCATATATGCAACATAATAGTTCATGGATGCATGGCGTTACTAGGTAAATCAAACAAATATCAATCAACATATAAGTGACATGTAACTTTTCTCTTGAACATCTTTCCTTTCTTATACTTGTGACACCAATCATAATAGTAAGGGGACCACCCTTAAACTAGGCTATGAGCTCATACCTTAACTAGTTGTCACTAGTTCTTACTTATCCTCTTGATAAGCGAATCATAAACATAATCATATTCATCATAATCCCGACTCCAGAGAGTACGGGTAGGGGTCTGAGGTCACCCATCATGGGGTTTTCCTTCTTCGAAACGCATTGGACTTGGTTAAGACCATCGACTTTGTCCGCTTTGCAGGCTAATGTCTATGCCCTCACGGTTTTACCTTCTCCTCACCTAGCAGGAGAAGTACATCTACGTGTGTCACTTTAAACATCATATATTTTTCCTTCTTCGAAACGCATCGACTAGTTAAGACTAGCGACTTATACGCTTTGGAGGGCTAATGCCTATGCCCTCACGGTTTTACCTTCTCTCACAAGAACGGGGAGTACGTTCTTGGGTATAACCTGTTAAACATCATTTTTCTCAAAAACTTTCTTATATCCCTCAAATTTGACGGAAATTCGCGGCATAATAGCTACTCTCAGAATTTCCTCAAATTGAAGTCATGCCACATAATTTCAGTCACATGCATAATTTTCATGGAACTTTCTCATTGCAATAACTTTCTAGTTCACATGAGCATATTTCTCAATTTCATTCATATTTTTGAAACATTATGCATCTCAAACACAACATTTCATCATATCACCAAATCAAATTATGCACATAAAGTTTCATGCTCAAGGAACTAACTAGTCATCATCATAAGTGTGCATGAGGTTAATCATAATTATACTCTCTCGGCCACCTATCTCATAGTGTTTTATGCTTTGACCCTTACGGGCTTTAAACTTGTATTTAGGCATTATTACCCTAAGGGTTAACATTAAACTTTTCTCTAAGATTTGAACTCACCAAAATTCCAATAGAATACTTATTATAATAAGGAGCAGAAAAATATCATGTGTTAAGGGCTCTAATCTTCATTCGTAACATTTTTAAGATCAGTCTTCACCTAAGGCTCCATAATTAAAATTCTTATACCAATTATGAGGGATTCCTAAGCTGTTCTCTAAGTTCTCTTATCATCATCTTAAACTTAGAAATCAACACCTAATTGTTTATGAAGGGATCTTGTATATGTCCTACTAATTATGAATCATATAACCTTGAATTGATCATGCTCAACGAATTTGCATTTCTTTGCATTAAGGTGTTCTAGAATTCTATCTCTAATCCTTTTTAAGTTACTTATTCTTTTCTAACTTTTCTAAATCGATCCTTGCTCCAACTCAACGTAATTTTACACATTTAACACCTTCAGCATTTATCCAGTACACCAAATATAAACGAAATCATGAACCCATAAAATCACATAATACTCTAGTTGAAATGCATACAAGTTTGCTAGTTTTCTCTTGGAACATTTTAGGAAACAAAACATGTTTAGTAATTGATTACATGTTCCTGTAATCGATACCAGACTAATTCATTCTTGGGTTACAAAAACAACGGGTAATTGATTACATTAATAGTAATCGATTACTTAGGGTTAAATGTCTTTGAAAAATAAGAATATAGGGGTAATCGATTACATTATAAGGTAATCGACCAGGGTTCCGGAACATTCTGGGCATGAAGAAGCCATGTGGTAATTGATTTACACTGACTCTGGTTGTAACACCCTAATATTTAACCCTAATACGCCTAGGACGTATCAAGACTAATTATTAGTTATTACTTCTCTTTAAATTCATTTATAAAATACTTAGCGGAAAATACGGGTAATTTTTTTTTGAAATGATTTATATAAAACAAAGTGCGAGCCTTTGCGCGTAACATAAACAACGTGAAACGGAAGAACAAATAAAACATACAGAACATAAGCATTAAAGAACACATCCATCATAAACATCATTCCTCATTACATTAGATAATATAGTTTAGTACATCACAACGGGAAATATAACAGAAACATAAAGTCTTACCCATACTAGTGGGAGGAGCTTGCAGTACAAAGACATAAAATAAACATGATAACAAATACATGAAACAACCCCAAAAGATAAGCACCTAACTATCGACCTCTCTCTCCAAGCCTACTGGCGATGCCGATCTCGGGGCAGATGTTCATCGCGACTGACGAAGCTCCTCGGATGTAGCCCAACGAAGAGAGGATCTAGGCATGCGATTCGAGGGAACAGTGTGGCCTCCGCGTCGTGGTCGCCTCTCGGGCTGTCGACGCGCCTCGTATGCCTCGGCTCAGTGACCGTCCTCGCTACCTCCTCCGAGACCCATAGGAAGCGAAGGAAAGCCCTAGACGAGGGAGGATGGGCACGGAACGGGCACTGCTCGTACTCAGGGTCGTGTCCTCTCAAAGATGGTCGTCGCCAAAGGGTGAAGTGGAATTGAAACGATAGCTGGAGACGGGGAAAGCAAAAGGGCGTCCCACGTATGCAAAACGCGCACCTCGCAATGACCCTTGAAGTGGTAGGACTGATGCTTGGGGTCATAGTGCACCTCCCATGTAAGCGGGTCAATGAAAATCACGAACGACGCCGATATCTGAAGACGTAACGGAAAGAAACGAGAGAGGGGTGAGAATTCTTACTAAAGAATCTCAGGAAGTCCTCTATCCTAGTGTCATCGTTTACGTCCCAGGAACCTTGGGTTTATTATGAAAAGGTTAAGCATGCATTAGTTCAATATGAGTTTTCGCAAAGGTATTTATCCAAGGTCCATGTCTTTTATAATGATTCTTAATGCATGTATGCAACATAATATTTCATGGATGCATGAACACTTTAGGTAAATCAAACAATAATTCAAACAACATTTGAGTGGCATGAAACTTTTCTTTGAACATCTTTCCTTTTCTCATACTTGTGACACCAATAATATAGTAACCGCCACCCCTTAAACTAGGCTATGAGCTCATACCTTAACTAGTCGTCACTAGTTCTTACTTATCCTCTTGATAAGCGAATCATAAACATAATCATCATAATCCCGACTCCAGAGTACGGGTAGGGGCCTAAGGATCACCCATCATGGGACTTTTTCCTTCTTCGAAATGCATCGACTTGTCAAGACCAACGACTTTGTCCGCTTGAGGCTGATGTCTATGCCCTCACGGTTTACCTCTCCTCAGGAAGCAGGAGAAGTACGTCTCGGTGTGTCACCTTAAACATCATATACTTTCATTCTTCGAAACGCATCGACTGGTTAAGACCAGCGACTTTGTCCGCTTCGGTCTGGCTTGACGTCCATACCCCCATGGGTTTACTTTCTCCTCAGATTGGGAGGGATGCGTCTCGGCATATAACTTTAAACTTCATATTTCTCAAAAAAACTTTGTTTCCCTTAAATTTGACGGAAATTTCGCAGTGCAAATAAACTACTCACGAATTTCCTCAAATTTGAGTCTTGCCACATAACTTACATAATGCATGTTACCTCACAAAATCCTCCATCAAGAAAACTTTTAATCATGACAACATACTTTCTCAATTCATTTCTATCACATAGTCTCATGCATTATGCTCATAATATACAGAAACATCACAACAGCATATCACAAATCCATATATTCTCATACTAATGATATTAACACATTCATTCATTAGCATACTCACTTGGTCTCATTCTCACATCATATTTCCTATCTCATATTGTCTTATGCTTTGACCCTTACGGGTCTTAAACTTAAGTTCCAATCATTCTAATGCTCATAGTACATCTTTATTCCACTTAAGAGATCATTACTTATAATTCTTACTAAGATTTAGGCTTACTAAAAATTCCAAACAGCATTATGCATCTTGGGCAGAAAATATCATATGATTAAGGGGTTCTAGAATCTTCGTTTTAAACCCTTTTTAAGATCCGTCTTCGCCTAAGGCTTCATAATCAATCCCTAAACCAATTATGAGGGATTCCTAGGCATGTTTACTAAGTTATAATTCACTTTTCCTCAATTTAGCTTGCTGGACAGAATCACATTTTGTCATGTCTAAGTGTGCTAGAATTCATATTTAAGTCCTTATCATCACCTTAAGCTTAGTAATTAATACCTAATCATTTATGAAAGGTTTTTATGCATATCCTACTGATTATGAACCATTTACACTTGAATTAATTATGCTGGAACAGAATTGCATTTTTGTGCATTAAGGTGTTCTAGAATTCTCATTCTTGATCCTTTTAAGTTACTTATTCTTTTCTAACTTCTCTAAATCGATCCTCCCTTCACTCAAACATAATTTTACACATTTTAACACCTTAGAACAACATTTACAGCAGCCAATCATGAAGGGCAGAACCGAAATCATAAGCCCATAAAATCACATAATCTCATGAATTAAAATGCATACAAGTTGCTAGTTTTCTCTTGGAACAATTTTAAACTAAAACTCTTTTAGAAACCAATTTATCTCTTTAAAATCATTAAAGTCCAAGCCGATCAGTAGCTAAATTAATTTTCTCATAAAATAGATTTAAAACATATAATCTCATTCATAATGCTCCTTAGGTACTCCTAAGCTTAGAAAAATTTCAAAACATGGCTATGGGCACTTGTGATTAGATGAACTCACACTAAGCCCATCATCATCACCACAAGGCCAAAATGGATTCATTGAAAAACCAACGTTTTCTTAAAACTTTACATTGGATACTTGGGCAAGTCTTTGAGCTCTAGACCATTTAGGTGGTGACATAATTTAAACATGCTATGCAACTCATTTTACTCTCTTTTTTAGAAAATAAAGTGAGAGCATAAAAAAAAATATGAGGTGCACTCATTTATTATCTTTAGAGTTTAAGTGATGGCGTAAAATATAAACATGATACAAGAAATTAAACATGAAATGCAAGGTTAATTCTTATTTTAGTGCTCTAGGCCTCTTGGGTGTTCCCCAAATCAACAATCAACTTTAAGGTTGAAATAGGTAGGCTTTGAGATTTATTAGTGAGGATGCACATTCTTGTTTTAATCTTTAAGTTGCTTAGTGATAGCTTGAAATAAACATGCTATGCAAAGCATAAAAGTAAACATGAATGCAACTCCTTTTATCTTAGCTAGAGCTCCAAGACTTTAAAGGAACATAAAACCTCAACCCATTATGTATCATAAAGTGAGCTTTGAGTTCTTAGCATGACATAAAGAAAGTCTTATGTTTTGAACACCATCATCAAGCTCAAGGAAACGATTTTAAGAGACAACCTTTTAAACAAAACATAAAAGGGCTACCTTAACATTTTTAGCAAACTTTGTTCAAGAGAGGAAAGGAAAAACCAAACCATTGAAGAAAAAGAAATAAAACCAAAGCTTGGACAAGGCAAAGGAAAAACCGAAACCTTAGAGGAATGAAGGCCAAAACTTTGAACTTAGGAAAAACCAAGGAGGAACCGAATCATAAAGGAAAGGAAATGAAAAACCAAAACTTTGAACTAAGAAAGAAAAGGAAAAACAAGAGTTTGTATATGGTCCAAGACCAAGATCCAAGCTTTAGAGGTTTCTCTCATGACAAACACCAAACTATCTCCATGAGACCCCATCATCAAGCTAATTGGTTTATAAAATGGCCTCATGGCCAAAAATAAAAGGGAAAGAAAAAGAGTTTGAAACCAAGAGAAAACTAGAACTTTCTCAAAGAAAGTAAAGAAAACTTGAAAGAAAACCCCTACCAAGTGAAGTCTTGAAAGCTTTGAAAGAAAGCTTGAGTTTGCAAGGAAATGAGAAGACAAAATCTTCTCTTGGTGAGCAACAATGATTCGGCCTTCAAAGGTTCTCAGGAGGAATGATTTTTCCTTGAGGATGTAAGCTTGAAATGGTGAGTTTGTGTTTAGGAGGTGTTCTAAGGTATGAGAGTGGTGGTTTGAGGTGGTTTGTGGTGGCAAGGTGGTGGTGGTGGTCTTTGAGGAAGGAAGAAAAGAACTTAAGGAAGGGAAAATGAGAGAAAATAAGAGAAAGTGCAAGGAAACTCAACTTCAAATGATCAAAAAGGTGTCCAAGCTTCCCAAGGTGTGTATTTATAAAGAATAATGTTGTGGCTAATTTAGGGGGGAAGGTTGGCCGAAATTCATTGGCCTTGGAGGGAAGGAAAATATCTTCCAAAGCTTGTCTTGGAAGCTTGGTTAAAGTGCTAGCTTAGGTGTAGTCAAATTCTAGCCTTTGTATAGCCTTTTTGAATGAAATTTGAATTCAAAATTTGTGGCTTTTGGGGGAAATTCTAACTAGATTAACAATTTTAAAATAATTCTTTTGGTCAAAAAGGTGGTAGACAATTTCCTTGATTTAAGGAAATTGGAGAGAAAAACACTATTCATTACTTTGATTAGACATCTTGAATTAAAGAATGTAATTAAAACTACTAAGCAATTTTAATTTCTAATCAACCTTAATAAATCATTTTGACTCTAGATTAATTATCGAAATAAATTAATCTTCCATTAGAGCCTAATATTGCTTAGGTTTGCTTAATTGCTTCATTAGCGCATACACTGTTTTAGGGTAAAACGGTAATTGTTGGTTACTGAGGACCTTTCTGCTCTAAACATCAAATATTACTTTAAACATCATTCTAAACTTCCTGGAAATTTGGTCTGGAACGGCACCTTTACGTGTAGATCACGGAGGGTATTTTGGTCATTCTGAGCCGAAAGTTTAACGAGATTTTCACCTTAAAATCATTCATAACAACGAATCCCCTTAAACATTGAGTTGACCCATTTAGGTTGCGGAGCAACTGCCCCTTTAAGTAAAAAATGACCTCGGGCATTTCGGTCATTTGTACTTAACGGCGGAAATCAAGCGTTACACATAAAGCGGGTATTGATACCACAAAAGTCCTTTGGAAAACTTTGGTAATCGATACATGGATGGTGGTCGAACTACAGAACCTTCCTAATTTGAGAAAACATGATTTTTGACACATTCCAAACTATTTAAACATCTTGAGACCTCATAAAACATTTTCCAATATTTTCTTGAAATTATTCTTGTATTTTACAAAATCAAACCATTATTGAGTCATACCAAAACTCATCCATTTCTTTGATTGGAGTTTCCTTTTTAGGATACTTAGGGCAAGTCTTTAAGCTCTTAGAGTATTTAGGTGATGACATAATCTTAAACATGCCATGCACTTTATTTTACTCTTCATTAGAAAGTAAAGTGAGAGCATAAAATAAATATGAGATGCAACTTCATTTTTATCTTTAAGGATTAAGTGATGACTTGAAATATAAACATGAAATGCAAGCTTGGAAATTAAATATGGTAATGCAAGTTCATTCATTTACTCTTATGAAATTAGTGATAGCATTAAAATAAACATGAGATGCAAGGCATAAATTTAAACATGAATGCAACTATTTTTATCTTAACTAGAGCTCTTGCAAAGCTTTTAGAGGAACATAAACCTCAACCTATTATGTATCATAAGGCAAGCTTTAGAGTTCTTAGCACCTAGACTTCAAGAGAAATCTTAAGGTTTGAACTCATCATCAAGCTTAAGGAAATGGACTCAAAGTTCATCATTTTGTTTAAACAAAACTACAAGGACTAAGTCATATTCTTTATTTTATTGCTCATGGGCTTCAATCTAGAGTAAAACTCTTGGCGGCAGACCAACTTTAAGGTTGGCAAGGGTAAGCTTAGAGCTTTTGAAATCATAAGATTAACTTTCTTAACAAAACTTTTGTGATCTACTAGACATATTTTACAAACTTTGTTCAAATCCAAAGAAGAAAAACTGAAATCCTTAAGGAAAAGGAAGAGGAAAACCGAAACTTAAGCCAAGAAAAGAAAGGAAATCCAAGCATGTATGGTCCAAGACCAAGTTATTTCAAGCTTTAGAGGTTTCTCACATGACAACAAGTCATTATCTTGAAACCTCATCATCAAGCTCACATTCTTTTTATAAAAAGGCCTCTTGGCCGAAAAAGAAGGAAGAAAGGGAAAAGAGTTTGAAACCAAGAGAAAAACTAGAACTTTCTTGAAGAACACAAACAAAATCATCAAAACTTAACCCCTACCTTAAGAAGTCTTGAAGAGAGGAAGGAAAGCTTGAGTTTTTGATGAAATGGAGAGGGAAAATCCTCTTGAAACTTGAGGGAGAAATCAGCTAAAGTGAGGAAGTTTGAGAGGAAATGAGAGATTTGCAAGAAGTGTGAACTTACCAAGTGAACCAAAGTGTGACAAGGTTCATCAAGGCTTGGTATTTATAGAAGATGGAGAGCTCATGGATGGCCTTTTGGGGGGAAAGTGGGCCAAAATGAGGAGGAGGAGGAAGAAATATCTCTTTGATTGGTATAGTCTTAGGCATGGTGTTGGGTATGGGCAAGGTATGGGCAAAGCATGGCCTAAGGCATGGGCTTGGAGTGCATCAAAAATCAACATGTGGCACCATTTTTAGGGGGAATTTTCGGCCACCTCATCAGCCAAGGGGAAGGGATTTTGTTTCATGTAATTGTGGTTTAAGGATGTGTTTAAGTGTGTCTTTGATTAGGTTTTTGATTAGGAGTTTGTAAGCAAGTGTTTAGGTGAGGAAATGGTTAATTGAGGTGGTTCAAGACTTGATTAGGAGGGTAATCTTATTAGATTAGTAATTTAAAATAATTTTTTTGGTCAAAAGAGGTATGGCTCAATTCCTTAATTTAAGGAATTGGAAGAGAAAATACTATTCAAGATTCCATGACTAGGAATCTTGAATTTAAAGAATACAATTAGAGTTTATCTAAGCAATCTTAGGTTCTAATTAACCTTAATAAATTATTTTGACTCTAGATTAATTATCGAAATAAATTAATCTTCGATTAGAGCCTAATATTGCTTAGGTTTGTTTAACTGCGTCATTAGGCTTCCTGTACACTTTCTAGGGGCAAAATGGTAATTTTGCGCTAAACTCCGGGACCTTCAGGGCAGGACTAAACATCAAACATTGCTCATAAACATCATTCTAAACTTCCTGGAAATGTTCAGGGTTCAAACGGCACCCTTTACCCGTGTAGACACGGCAGGGGTATTTTGGTCATTTTGAGGAAGTTTGAAAACGAGGTTCTCTCCTCGGATATCATCCTTAACAGCATAATGCCCTTTTAAAATTGAGTTGACCCATTCGAGGTTGCTGGGGCACTTTTCCTTAAATTTCGGGTAAAAATGACCTCAGAGGCATTTCGATCATTTGTACTTCTCAGGCAGAAATCGGGCGTACAACTTGGTAGGATTTGTTTGAGTTTTCTTCTTCTATCTTCTTCTCTTTTCTCTTTTTCGACTTTATGAGAAATAAAACAAAAGGATTTGTTGCTGTTGTTGTTGTTGTGGCTGATGTTGTTGTTGTTGCTATTGTTGAAACTTCTCTTTTTCCTTCTTTTATTTTCGGATCTTGATATTGGATAATGTAAAGAGCCATGGGCTTGATGATGAGAGATCTTGATGTTGGTTGTGAGACCATCATTTGCTTGACCTCTAGAGCCCAAGTTTTAGTTTATTTTCGTTGGTTTTTCTTTGAGCTTGATGATGAGTCTAGACAAAAGAGTTTCTTGGAACCATGGTGTTAAGAGACTCTAAAGCTCACTTCCATTTTGGTTAAGATTGATTTGGGGTTTGAAAGTTGATTCTTTAAAGTCTTGAAATGAGCTCTAGCAAGATAAAGAAATGAACTTGCATCATGTTTATATTTCTTTGCCTAGCATATTTACTTTCTAAGTTATCACTTAATAACTAATCTCAAAGCTTACCTATCTCAACCTTAAAGTTGAGATGTGATTTAGAGTAAATACTCTAAAAGGCCTAGAGCACCAAAATAAAGAAATGGACTTGCATTCATGATTATATTTCCTTGTCTAGCATATTTAAGTTTCAAGCCATCACCTAATAATGGTAAAGATCTAAAATGAGGCTTGCACAACATGTTTATCTTTATGTCATCACTTAAATTCCTAGAGCTCAAAAGACTTGCCCTTATATCTCTAGATGGGAATTTTAACCATGGCTAATGGATGTGCCTTAGTCATGATACAATGTTTGTTTTGATTTATAAAAATGTGAAAATGTTTTCAAAGGAATGTTAGAAAGATGTTTTAAAATGGTCTTGAGGTGTAGAGTAACTTAGAATGTGTTAAAACCATGATTTCTCGAAAGTAGAAGGTTCTGGTAATCGATTACCAACCTATGTAATCAATTACCAAGGGTGTTTTTCATACTTGGAACCAGTTTTGGCTTTGGTAATTGATTACCATTCATGTAATCGATTACCATGGTGTTCTTCGTACCAAACAAGTTTTGGTTCTGGTTGATTACCAAATCATGTAATCGATTACCATGACGTTCTTTATGCCCAGAATCAATTTTTGGTTTTGGTAATCGATACCAGCATATGTAATTGATTACCAGCATACCCTTTGTGCCTGGAACAAGCTTCTGGTAATCGATTACTAGCACCATAAATGTTTAAATACTTGTTTTCTAAGCAAGATCAAGTGGATTGATAACCTTAGGTGATTGAGTTATCTAAATAACGATCCTTTGCATGTGTTATATACTTATATTCTGTTAAACATCATTTTTACATAGCTTGTCCAGTCCTTGATTTCCAGCATCCTGGATAGGAGCATATTTCCTGTTTTAAGATATGGATGAATATTATGCTTATGGATTTATGCAAAGAAATGTGATGCTTGCCTATGTGCTTTATGACACGATATTTTATGGCATGTTGTGATTATGCATGAAATGATGAATGATAAGTTATGATGTTAGCGATGTTTATAATGCTCATGTTTGCATCCCTAAGTGACATAAACACATATGGAAATGATCATCTAGACTCCTGAATTAAAGATTATGAGAGGTGATCGAAGAAAGTTGCATTTCTCATGACATGAAAGTGCATACTCATGATAAGAAAATATGTATTCCCCTCTTTTTCCTCATATGAAATCTAGCGACGGCTAGTTAGGATTAAGCTCAATTCCTAGGCGATCGGTGATAAGGAGTTTTGGTGACCATGTTAAAAATCACCAGGGATGGTGCGATGGTTGGCTTTTGGTGATGAGTATGAGGGTGGAAATTAAGAAAGGAACTCAAAGAGTTCAATCATGATAAAGTAAAAGATGCATATGCATATGTCACATCATTATTCTATTGGTGCATTCTAATTATGTGAAATGTGTTATGTATGCTTTCAAGGTATTGCCATGCATACATGAGATATCTGTTGCATTCATGCCATTAAGACCCATGCTAAAAGACACCCACTTCGGATAAAAGGATTTTGAGAAAACTTAAAATTGAACTTCATGTATGCACACCTCTTTCATAATGAAAAATCAAAGTGGCTGGGACGACGACGATGACACTTGTGTTAAATTGAGAAGCCCTCCTGAGAATCTTGAATAAGTTTCTCATCCCTTCTCTTTCTCCCATGTCGTCTCCAAACATGAATGGTGCAGTTGTTCGTGATTTTCCTTAAGGCACGAGCATAGGAGTCACGTCACCTACTAGACCAGAGGTTATAGCGGAAGCATGGAGAATAGTCTAGTTTTGTTATAGCTACGTTTAGCATTGAACTAGTGTATGTTTGACCTTTATTGTTGTGTTTAGTATCTTAGGGTGTCTTTATGTTTATAGGACATCATTGTTATGTTATGAATATGGCATGTTTATATGATTCGTTTTATGATTATACTATGGCTTACATATATATGCTATGATGAAGTTTACATGATTGCTATGTCATACGTATTAGTCGGTATCTATGTGTATGCGTGGTTGCATTTTAGACTTGAAGTTCAAAAATAAATAAAAAAATTAGTCATATTTTATTACTCGTATTTTAAAGAAAAATAATAATAAGTCAAGTTCTGACAAAGGCGTAACGACTAATAATTAACCGAATGCGACTCGAGCGTATTAGATTAAAAGTTAGGGTGTTACAATGGCCCTTGAACTCCAAGCATTAGCTGAAGGTTCTTTGAGCCATTAACCATATTTTCAAGGCTAGATTTGAGAATCTTTGAAGTTTTTTCAAGTTAGAAATAACTTTCTGAGCTTTCTAACCTTTGTCAGTGACTTCAACTTCTAAGGCTTTGAGTTTTACATTCAAAAACTTGTAATCTCCTTTAATTTCTTCTTTCTCATGCCTTAGGTTCTCAACATCCATCTTTTCTTTTTCAAATTCTAAAACCATTTTCTATAATTCTTTTTAAGGTTGGGATAGTGAGAGGATAAGGTTTGAGAATTTTTAAGCAATTCCTTAAACAAAGCCAATAATTCATCATAAAGAGGATAAGTTTAGAAGAATTATTTACCACTTGCTTCACTTTCTAAATCATAATCAGCTATGAAGCACAAGTTTAAAATATCTATTCTGCTGACTTTCTAATCCTTCTTTTTCTTCTTTTGAATTACTCCAGGTGGCCAGCATCCTATTTTTCTTGGATGGAAACTTCTTTTGTGGACCTTTGAGCTTAGGACGTCTGTTTTGTAATGTACTTTCTCTCTACAATTATAAAAGTTCATGTTTTGCATTTTTCCTTTTCCTTTTCTGTCCTTTCTAAGGATGTAATCCCTCATTTTCTCGATTTTTCCCTTCAGGCTCTGGGCATTTTCTAACTAGCATGGAGATTTAATCTTCATTTTTTTCTTCTAAATCTTCCCCTTCATCTGAGGTTTCATCAACTTTCATTGATTTATGAACTTCATATAGCAAAACTTCATTAGTTTTGAGACACCCAATAAGAGCATCTAGGTTAAGAGTTTGAAGGTCTTTAGCCTCAGAATGGCTGTAACCTTGAGAAGCCATTTTGTAAGTGTAACGCCCGAGGTGACGAAGGCGGGGGTAATAGGGTAAGAAGGCACGGACAAGGAGCGGCTCCTAGTAGGCTTCTAAGTGGAGGGGTACATGAATGACTCGATTACACACCAGAATGAGAGGGATCCTGTACTTGTCGGTATGAGACTATATAGTTAAGGATGACTTATATGAATTGATTGGTACTACCTATACTAACAAGATGTATACTCTTTTTGGTAGCCACTAAAGAACTCTATAGCTAAATATGCTTGACTTAGAGCAATTTTGGGATGGGTGACCTTCTGGAAAGTTTTCCCAGGGAGTGTATGAGTGAGGTCAAAGTACACTGAGAAGACCTATGTTTGTT
>JAMLFY010001304.1:0-15000 GCA_030441495.1 Dalbergia oliveri
ACAATCTTGCATATTGAAGAGCCGCAAGATTTTCATCAAGTAATTCTTTTAAGAAAGCCAGAACTTCTTGTCCTTTCTATCTCAATGAATTTGCATCCCTAAAATCTTATTTGCTAGTCCTAAGTCCTTCATATCAAATTCCCTAGCCAATAATGCCTTCAATTCCTGATTCTATCTTTGTTGAGACTTACCACTAACATATCATCCATATACAACATCTTTATCATCGACCCTCTTGTAATATTTACAATGGTCTAAACTCAATATGTTGTATTTGAGGCAAATTATGAAGGAATTAAATCTCTTGTACTAACACCTTGGCACCTATTTTAATCCGTACAAGGATTTGGTTAACTTGCAAATCAAGTTTTCATTCCTTTGTTCCACAAAGCCTTCTGTTGGAGTATATAAATCTTCTTTTCAAGTCCCATGAAGAAAGCAGTTTTAACATCTAACTATTCAAAATGTAAATCAAATATAGCACAGATGACCAACACTACTTTGATAGTAGTAAGTCTAACAACCGAAGAAAATATCTCATTGAAGTCAATATTTCTTTTTGAGCAAACCCTTTTTTATACCATTCTTGCACGATATCATTCCACATGATCATTGCCATCTAATTTGATCTTATAGACCCATTTGTTGCTAATGGCTTTTCAACCTTTTGGAAGTGCAACAAGTTCCCATGTTTGGTTCCTATGCAAGGCTTCCATTTCTTCTTGCATTGCTATCATCCACATAGAAGCATCTGGACTACTTAAAGCCTTTTGGAAAGTTGATGGCTCTCCTTCATTTGTTATAAAGAAGAATGCATCGTGATTTACTATAACATAGTCTAAGTGCTATGATGGTTGTCTTGTAGTTTGAAATTCATGATGGTGGTCTTGTCTGGCATGTTGATCGCCTAACTTTTATATCATTGTCATCATCTGGTACTTGTTCATCATGCTTTGGCTCTTTTTCAAAATCATTTTCTCCAGACTTCTCATCTTTCTAGACTTAGGTGTCTCCTTATTAGCGTTATCATTTCTTTCTTCACTTTGCAGTTCATTTTCTACAAATACAATATCCCTCTACAATAACCTTGTATGCAGTGGCATTCCACAAGTGACACCCCTTTACATCATTAGCATAACCTAAGAATATTCATTTCCTAGACTTTGGGTCCAACTTAGTTCTTTCTTGGGAGTTGTACATCACACATGTAGGAGATCTGAACACATGTATGTAGAGAAAATAATTTGCCAGCTTGCCATTCCACATCTCCATTGGTGTCTTTAAACCAATCGCAATTGATGGGAACTAATTTATCACGTAACAGGGTTTTGGCCAATTCCGCCTAGAAGACTTGGCTAATCCTACAATATAGTTTCATCATTATTCTTATTCTTTCTAAAATAGTCATGTTCATCCGCTCTGCTACATTATTTTGTTGAGGTGTATTGGTGGATTACATTTATGCACCCCTTTTCCTTTATAACTCTAGACATTTTGCATCTTGTTTATGCTTAATTGATTGATAAAGGGTGGATTTGTATTTCATCCTTATCATGCATCATTGGATAAATTCATGGCTATTTGCACCGTTTCTAATGAATAATTTTATTTTGGAGTTACATGTACTTTTAATCTTTTGTATGAGTATCATTTGGTGACATGAATTTCCTAGGTTGGTGCACTTGACCAAAAAGGACTGCAAGCACTTTTCAGACGCACTTTGGCAACACTGTTGATTACCCCATGGTCAACAAAGAAGCTGCATGAAGAACTGGAGGTAAGACTGCGACAACGTCATTTACCGCCCAGCGATCATGCGCTTACAGGCGCGTTAACAATGCATGAATCAACCCTCCTAGATCTGCTTTTTATGTTATTTTTGCTACATTATAAATAGGAATAGGTCAAACATTATAGACACCAAAGCTCATTATTTTTATTTTTGCCGTCAAGCACTTTCTCTCTTTCTAGGTTTTGGGAGCTTCTAATCCTTATTTTGGCTCTCGTTTGCGATTCCAATTACACTTTTCCTCAACATTGATTATGATTGTCCACTTATGGAGGAGTAATCCTTTTACCTTGTGCAAGGATAACTGAACATTGATATTGTTTTTAAGGTTCCTATTTTAATTATAATTTATGGTTGGTTTTTCTCTCCCTTTTTGTCATCTCTCTTTAATATTGGTTGTATGAATTATTACAATTGTGTTTCTAAGAGTTGCTTGATTATGTATTCTTCCGCATGCATAATTAAGATTCCATTGGGTATTCAGTCAGTGATCAAATTACATTTATTTGGTAAGTGATTGAAATTAACTCCATTAGAAGACTAGATTGCTGTAATTGATAATTAAACTGCATAGACTCATAGAACCATAATTATGGATTACTAGTATATGTATTAGTCAAACCCTTAGTACGTAGGAGTACGATTATGTGACTATTAAATATAATTACATCATTGTTATATGAAAACATAATTAATAAAAGTAACCACCACCATAAATTTATCTTTTGAACCAATGATTGAACAATTATTAATATGAAAGACTCATTGTGCAGGTAATTCTTCTAATATTATTTCTCAAATTAATTTTGTTTTCAACAACTTTAAAAACCCTACAATTCCTTGAATCAATTAGAATATTTCCTTGTAAGACAACTTGGATTGAACCCTAATTGTATTTTTGGTATAATTTAGCAATTAAAATATTTCTAATTTGTTGCAGGTAGCGACAACTCGCATCATGTATGTGCAATCGTGAATTGTCTTTGAATACCCCCATGCTTGCAAAATGTGAGGAAATCTCCATTTGTATATTCTCCTCCATTATCTATCCTCAAACACTTGATCTTCTTTTTGAATTCAAGTTCTACTCTTGCTTTGAAATCCTTGAATATTGGAAACACATTTGACTTCTTGATTAGGTACACCCATAATCTCTTGGAGTAATTATAAATGAATTATACAAAATATTTTGCTCCTCCTAAGGATATTACCGATGACTCCCACACATCAAAATAAATCAAGTCCAAATGTACTTATTCTGAGAGTTGATATACCAAACTTCAATATACGCTTGCTTGTAATATAGTGCTCACAAAATGGTTAGTTCACCAATTTGAGCTCAGAATGCGATTACAATATGCAAGAACTTTCAAACCATGTTTCAACATTTGGCCGACTTTGTGGTACCACATCATTATCGTTTCTTCTTCGCTTGATGCAACTTATGCATCTACCTCATGCAATGTATCTCCTTGAAGTATGTATAGATTTGTTGCAGTCTTTCCTTTCATTACCATAAGAACTCCTTTAGCAAGTTTCAAGATCCAACCTTCAATATAGGTCTTACATCGAGGTTATCTAGTTGCCCAATAGACAACATATTCTTCTTCAAGCCCTACACATGTCGCATTCCTTGAATTATGTGAATGGAACCATCAAACATTTTTATTTTGACAGGACCAACACCATCAATTTATAAGGCATGATAATCTCCTATGAACATAGATCCTTCTAAGATAGATTCTTAAGTGGAAAACTAATACGCGGAGTCATGTGTCATGTTTCTCCTTAATCCATTATCCAAACATCAATGTGCTACTTACTGCCTCTAGAGTCAATTGCTGCCTCATTGTATAGAATTTCTCCATCCTTAGAGGTGCTTGCAAAACACCCTTGAGAGGTTGATGCTTCCTGAGCTTTATCTATTCTTCTTATTATTCTGACAATCCGTTTTTAAGTGTGCTTTCATGCCTCAATGGTAGCATTTAAAGTTTTTCCTTTTTCTTGACTTTGATCTACTATGATCATGACTCCCACTTGGAATCAATTTCCATTGATCTCACTTTCATCACCAACAATGCCTCTGAATTGCTTTGAGCTCTCCAATCTATCTTCCTTATTCTTGCACCTTGATTCTTCTTCAATAATGGTACCAGCGCATCAACAAAGGATAAATAGTTGGCAATATTGTTATTAGTGATGTTGATGATGAGTTGATCATATGAGTCAGATAGACTTTGAAGTAGAATTTTTGCATGTTCACTTTTCGTTATTTTATAATTTGATGCTGGAAGCTAGGAGAATAAAGCATTCAAATTGTTGATGTCTTCCATCACCGATGTGGACTTGATCATTCGAAGATATACCTTTCTTTAGAAATATTCTATTGTGAAGTGACTTCACTTCAAGAAAACACATCCAGAATTTCTTTGCCGTCTTTTTCTATAACACTATACAATACTAAATCTGCAATTGCTATATGCAAATTGGCAACAGCATTGTCATCCATCTTCTTTCACTTGTCATCAGTTATTTCAACAAGTCCTTCAATTGCTGGTAAGCAATTGTCCTTCCTCAAGATTGCCTTTATCTTCAATTTCTATAAGGAAAAATTATTCTCATTGAATAAAGTATTCAATGGGAAAAAGTATTTAGATTTTTATGTCATCCATTACTATGTGGACTCGCTCAATTGAAGAGTATACAGCCTCCTCTTTAGAAATGTTCTATTATAAAGTGACTTGATCTCGTACAATTTGACAAGAGCATCCCAGATCTCCTTTGTCGTCTTCTTTTTTGCAACACTAGACAATACTAAGTCTGCAATCTGGATACAAATTGGCAACAACATTGTCATCCATCTTTTTTCACTTGTCATCAGTTATTTTAAGTCTACTTTCAGTTTCATAGGGAAAAATTATTCCTATTGAATTTCTCAATCTCAAATTTTGTTGTCATGGTATTTACCAAAATTTTTTCCTCTATCAAACTAATTCTCACTTTTTACTGAATAGTAATGTATACGTGACCAATGCCATATATTTATATTGTATATGAAATAAATCCAATACACACTAACAATATTGCAAAAGTATACAACTATACATATGAACATTGACCATGAATAGTAGCTCACAACGTGGATTGTAATCATGGCTCTGATACCACTGTTGGTGTCCCAGTGATAAACAATAATACAATGAAAATAAAGTTGAAAAAATTGAAATGACATAAACTATATTACGTGAAAAACTCTCTAATGACGAGGAAAAACTACAATCATGACCGAGAAGGATTTTCATTATATAAAAAATAAAATTACAACTTCTCTCTAAATTTAAGGAAAGAATAATAAAGCTATCTTTTATACTATAAGACTACACATTTTTCTCTATAAAAATAAGAGAAACTTACTAAACTCACTAAAGGATATGTTACTCTCGATTTTGCATGCTTAAACAAGAGGCCTTCTATTTGAATAGGAGAACCTCCTCCTCTTACGCTGCTCCATCAGCCTAGGGATGTAAATTTTCCTAACTTCTCCCATCAAACCACCTCCTGCCCATACGTGCAATTAAAGCACCGTAAATGAGCCATAGTTTTTGACTTCCAAAAGCCATGAAAAGTGGCTTTACGTCACTTCTATGTTTACATAAAGATGTTTCTTTTAGTATATCAAGGTCCTTTGATTCCTGATGCAGGTCATAGAAAAGAGCAACTTCAAGATTGCGACTGAGGATGAGATTGAAGTAGCTCTTTCGGGGCAGTATCTTCTAAACCTTCCCATTACTGTTGATGACTCTAAGGTTTGCGAGCATTCTTAAGTATTTTACATCATAATATTGCGTTTTCTAGCTGAAAATGTGCCAGAATAATATGTGTTTCTTTAATCTCACGCCTAGGTTACTTGAGATGCTTGATTGTGCCGATAACATTAGCTTATCTGGACTATTTTTTTTTCCCTGAATGTAGCTTGACAAGAAGCTTTTGAAAAATATTTTGAAGAGCATCCTTGTAATAACCTTCCAGGTTTCTCTCATAAGGTATGCCTTTAAATCTAGTACAAGGACAGGGATTACTCATTCATCATGGATTTTGAGCACCATGCTTTCAGTATTTTGTTTTCTTTGTTGGGATGTGATTTGGTTCTTTTGGTAAGGGGTTGAAAAAGATATCGGTTGAAGAGATGTTGTCTGTAACTCGAGTTTATGTGTCCTTTCAAATTTGGATTTCTTGTGATTTGTAGGATGGTGTTTACTTTTGAGTTTATCTATCCTTCCTATGCTCGACAATCTAGTATCTACTGTCTGCTGCATGGTACTTAGTCTTAGGGTCACTCACATAATTTTTCAAACCTACAATCTCCTTCGCGGTGATATACTATCCTTCTTAGCTGCACGTAAAAAAATTGATAGAATTTAATAATCCAATTTAGGTGATTCAAAACTTTTGAAGTCCAAGCACTATTCTCGATTTTATGAAGTGAAGGGTATCATTGTATTTGAAAGCTTCATTAAGATGAGATAGCTTATAGTTGAGATTCTTTTAGCCTTGTGAGATTTTAAAGCCTCTGTCTAGACTATCGATATATCATTACAAGATATAAGCAAAATAAAAGAATGGGGTTGATGCCTAAAACTTGTGCTGAGAAGCATCTTTCAAGAAAGTTGTTAAATTAATTATCTGAAATTTTTCTAATTTTATGATGTTTCGTATGTGAAGAATTGGATGTTCCTGGTGCAGAAACAAAATTTATCTTTTCTTCCTTACAGAGTCAAAACATGTTTTGAGTAACCAATTTATAAATGCAGATTGAATATGGCTTAATATTATCTTAAAGGGACAGAAGACTGGCAATGTTATGAATACCATTCTTCATTGAGATGGCTCCCTTATGTAGAACTTGTACCAGGGTTACTAGAATAAGAAATTCACTGCAATTCTCTCTCTGTCTCTAGGCTTATACATTTTTATTTTATTTGATCAGAAAAATTTAAATAAACAAGATCAAGCAGGATGAATCTGCACAAATAAAGACAACAATCAGAATTATTGTTTTGTTATTTGTTGGATAGCTAATACTCCCTGTTATTTTAGTATATTATCTTTCGACGCGGCATTGGAATTGATCAAACAACTGATTACTTTATCATGGAGAAAGTGAACATGCTTATTGCACGTTTTTGGGCATATCTATTAAGGATAACCAGGTAAGGAATTCTTATACTGGCAATTGAATTTTTATTAATTGATGCCAATGAAAAATCATTACTTCATTCCTCATTAATAGTCGTCTTTGAAAACCAAGAACTAGATACATGAACTTTTTAATGTATCAAATTGTCTCGTTTTAGGATATTAATAAGGAGTTGAGGGAGTATGTTAAGTCATGATTTTTGTAACTATTTGAACTTTTATCTTGTTGAAACCATTAGATAGCCAATGACATGTTCTTGTTTTGATTGTTTAGTTACTATCGCCAGCTCCATTATTTTTGAAGTGAAAGGCTAACTTCTGTAATCTACATTGTGGCTACTTACACGTGAATGTAGGACTATTCATAGCATGTTTCTTAGACTTTTTCTCCATAAACTTTTGAAACATGGTACATGCAGGCTGGAAAAGCTTTTATCCAGCAGATCTAAAAGCCGTCATGAGAAAGATCCAAAAAAAGATGATGAAACAAACTTCGAAGCTTTTCAGGAAGATGTATATGAACGAAAACGTCTTGAAAATATGCCATTGAGGTCTTCCTGCAACCCAGTCTGCGTGTGTCTGATGTGTTGTAGTTGTAATGTTGCTCCTCTGGTTGTTGTTCTTGTTTTCCATGCATGTGCTACTTTACCCTCTGGAATAGGACTCTTCATACTGCATTTATATAACATTTTTGTCATAGCATAGACCATCCACGGCAGTTTAAATGATGCTTCCTACTTCTTATAATTTAGATTTGTGTAAATCCCGAGTGCTGGAAACTTAGTTTACATTTAACTGAATATCAAAATTACTATTATTTTCTTAATGTCACAAAAGTTTTGGGTACTAGCTAATCTCTCTGTAATTTAAACCGCTACAGTTGTACAGTATTGGGAAATTTTAGCAATGAATATTTTGTCAGAGTTTCTGGTGTGAGATGTGAAATCCTGAATCGGCTGACAATGGGCTAAGTTAAGAGGATATAATATGAGAGTATCCATAGGCCCATTGCCATAAGGCGTTGGATTAAAATGTGGCATCTGGCCTGCTTGTGTGGTTCTCTGAATCAGCCCCCATTATTTGGATCCCTCCCTGTTGGGTTTCCCTTTCCAACATATTTACCATTTGATAGTTCAATTGGACCGAGGTTTTGTAATCAGATGTAGAAAGATTGAATTTATATTTTCTGATAGACTCAATGATTTCTTAAGGCTGAAAGTTCCATTAAGATTTCTATCTATTGATGTGCCTTAGAAACGCAGGCTGTTTTTCTCCCCAGTGCTAAGTTTGTGCATCTAAATTCTAAATCTTGAATATTTGAATATCTTGTCACTGATGAGATTGTTTACTGCAATTTCCAGTTTCCGCAATTTGTTGGACAAAACCAAAATCCAAGAACCTACATTTGAAAGAATAATTGTTGTTTACAGGTATTGTAGCCTTATATTGCTGATAGCATACCGGATACCATGTAAATTTTTTACATTAGGATATGTTTAGTTAGAGAATAAAAATAACAGTAAATTTTTCAAAGATAAGCTTTATGTGTTAAATTACACATGAAATTTATCTATGAAAAATTTATCTTCATTTTTATTTCCCAACCGAATACACTCTTAAAGATATTCTTTCATTAAAGAAAATTAAAGAATGATAATCATTGACCTATTTTGTTTATCATATCTAGGAATAGCAAATATTTTATTTGAAAAATCGGTTGTAATTATACTTTAGTACGTACTGAACCTTTTTCCACCTTTCAAAGCCAAAATCATATATCTTCTAATCATTGCATCAAACATTATATTTAATTAATCTGTTAGTCCTTATAGTTTATCAAATTTTCAATTAGGTTTTTATGGTTTTAAAATTTGTACTCAAGTCCATAAAATAAATAAAATTTTATAATGAAGTCCCTCAACTGAATCACCATTATAAAAATATGAAATTAATTGAAATATCCCTGATTTCATCTATAGTTAGTTTCATATGAGTTGACTTGAATTCCTCATAAATTAAAACCCAAATAATATTGTCAAACTATCTCTGAAACTCATTACAAAAGATTTTTATTTTTTGTTATTGGATAATAAATGAAATCAATTAAGTCTCAGAAAAGTATCAATATGAAATTATCATTAGCTCCTTTCCTTTCTTACATGTGTACTCACATAAGAAAAAAATCAGAAAATAATATGCTTAATTTCTCATTTTTATATTGGTTGTTAAGGCTAGGGATTTAATAATAATTTTTTATTCACTCTAGGGACTTAATTACAAATTTTTATTCATTATAGAAATTTAATTATAAATTTTTAAACTATAGAAACCTAATTAAAAATTTAATAAAATTATAGAACCTGCAGATTAATTAAACTATTATATCAGTTATATGTGAAAAGTAATGAATTTGAGGTATCTTAGTAATGTTGGGTTCATGTAACTAATAATTCCTTGAAATAATAAATTTGTTGTCGTAAAACATTGAGTAGTACTGTCTATTGAAGTTTAAAAACTGTTTCATCAGGCAAGCCAGTTCCAAGAAAGAAGCAGAACGAGGAATATTTGTGAAGCATTTCAGAAGCATTCCAATGGCTGATATGGAAATAGTTCTTGTGAGTTACATCGTCCGTTAAGCATATCCAGAACATTTGAATGGTTGTGTATCATTACCTAATTATCATTACCTGTGTTGCAACATGGTGCGAACTTTATCCTTGACAGCCAGAAAAGAAAAATCCTGGATTGACTCCAATGGATTGGGTCAAGTTTCTTGCGTCTGCTATCGTTGGGCTGGTTAGTTTCTCAATTCCAATAATGTTTTTCTATCAGTGTTGAAGTTACTTTCCATCTTTGATTGCACTACGATATAATATTTGATTCTTTACAGGTTACTGTATTTAGTTCCCTTGAAATGTCCACAACTGATTGGCGGGTAATCGGGGCTGTTCTCTCCACATTAGTTGGTTATTGTGCTAAGACGTACTTCACGTAAGCATGCTGACTGTTTCCTTTCCTCAGAAATATATGGTTTCAATTGATCATTTTGAGAATTCAAATTGCATCTAACTCTAAACTTTGATATTCTTTCTAATGGGGATTCAGTGGGGAATGTTCTACCAGAATTGATTTAATTTTGTATATTTTAATTAAGGATTTATCTAATCACTTCCCTAAGGAATTAAGAATGCAAAGTTATGCATTGGGAATATGAGATTTTAAGTTTTTAATGCGTGAAATCCACTCAAAACTCTTGAAACTTAACTTTTTTTGGGTCACTTAAGAATTGCTCGCATTGGTTAGTAAAACCCTTTAATTAATGATAACCAAGGAAGAAAAACGAACAGGCATTGAACCAAGGTACTGCTAAAGTTTAGAGATCCAACCATTCAACTGTTTAAACGAAATATAATAAAATATATTAAATCATTAACATTAACATAATTAACACAAAAAATATATATATATTCATAGGTCTATAAAAATAAACATAATCCATATAAAATTTCTCTAGTCTTAGCCTCACAACACATAAAGCATTTGAAAACAATATTTGTTGGTGACTAGCGAGGTTTATGGTGAGCGTCTGCGAACGAAGGAGAGAAGAAGAACAACAACCTAACAATCTTTGTTAGTGTCATTCTTTGGCTCCATTTTTTTCATTTTTATTCTGTGGTTACAAGATATCAATATTTGAGCTTTGAAAAAAAAATCAAAAGTTCCAAACAGGGGTCCTGTTTGTCGATTTTTTGGTTTTCCCCTTTTGACCGGTTCTTGACCCTTTGACTTCTCCCGATTTCTAGGGCTTAACTGAACCGGCAGGTGACCCTTCTCAAATGCTAGGCGCAATGGCAAGAGGAGAATTCGGGAGGGGCCATGACTCAGTGCGGCCTTCCCGTGACACTGGTAAGCTTCGCGGCATAGTATACGGTGGCTGCGGCCTTTCGGAGCAAAAGGGTGGTTGGACTTCATAAGGATTGTTTGGGTTTTGCTTTTTTGCTCCTCTATTTTGCTCTTTACAAGTGAGGGCTTGAGGATGGTTGTGGTGGTGGTGTTCAAGGGTGGCAGTGGTGATATTCAAGGGTGACAATGGTGGTGTTTTTATTCCCTCCCCTTTTTCTTTTTATCCTTTTTCATGGTTGAAGGGTGTTGTTGCTAGAGCCCAGAAGGAAAAAAATGGAAATATGGTTATTGTTGTTGCTTGTGTTTAATATTGTTGCTTGCATTCACACAAAAAGGATGCTTCAATTTCATACCTGCTATGGTTGAAGCCAGACACAGATGAAAGGTGAGGTGGAGTATTGAGTTCGCATTGAGTTGAGTTGGGGATTGAAAATTTGATTTTAAACAGGGTATTTTTGTTCTAAAAAAATGCACTTGACTTGCACATGGGGATTTAATAGAAGATTTGAATGTCTCACTAATGGAGGGTCCTCTTTGCACAGTTTGACAAACACAGGGGTCGCGATACAGTTTTAAAAGTTAGGGTTTAAATTGCACATGATCCAAAATACAAGGAAGTAAAGTGCATTTTTCCCTTTAAAATGGAGACTAGTTAGTCCCTATCTAAAATTATCACCTAAGCTATGTTCTTAGCTTACTTACGTATATTGTTTACTTATTTATGTGTAGTGTTAATTTTTATATTGATCCTAACTTGTCTCACTCCTTTAAACAAAGTCGTTTAGACATTCTTATTTATTTTCTCTCACCATAGCTCTCTGCTTAGAAGAAAGATTTTGAGTTTAAGTTATCATTTGTTCTGCACAAAATGGAGGAGTGAGGCAAGTTAAGATCGATTATGAAAATTAACAGTACATGTATGCAAATTAACGAACACATAGACATGTCTGTAAGTTAGACAATTATTTAACGGGGACTAACTGGTCTCTATTTGCAAAATTTAAAAGACTAATATGGAATTGTTCAAATATGAGAAACTATCAAAATAAATATGAGGGATTAAATTGGGTATTTAGTATTTTATAAAAGGGAGGATGGGTTGACTAAGAAATAGCGCACATTTTATATTTTTTAGACTAAAAAGCCAAGTTAGTCCCTCATATTTAGAAAATTCTATATTAGTCCTTTAAATTTTATAAAAGGGGACAAGTTTGTCCTTCTATCAAATTATTGTCTAACTGTTAATAGAAATATCCACTTATTTTGTTAACTTGCTTACGTGTACTATTAATTTTTACAGTGAGTCTTAACTTGTCGTACTCCTCTATTCGCAAAACAAATGTCAACTTAAAATCAAAATCTTTCTTCTAGAGAGAGCTATAGTGAGATAGCATATGAAGAAAAAAGTCTAAACGACTTTGTTTAGAGGAGTGAAGCAAAGTAGGATTCATTATAAAAGTTAACAGTACATATAAACAAGTTAACAGTTGCATAAGTAAGTTAACATGACACAGCTTAGATGACAATTTTACAGAGGGACTAATTTATCCTCATTTGTGAAATTTGAGGGACTAATATAGAATTTTTCAAATCCAAGGGACTAATTTGTCCCGTACTATAAATCTGAGGGACTAATTGAGGGTTTTAGTCTATTTTTTATTGGAGAATGGTACCAATCAGGTATCTTGGTACGGAGACTCTTTTTGGACTAGGCAAATCTTGTTAGCATTATCAAAATACCACATTCAGGAAGCACTACATGATCCTCTTCTTTGGCCAAAGAGTCCACAATTAATTTGTGGTTCATACAAGTCATTGCCTTTGATGAGTCTATCCTACCCAATCATATCATATTAGGCAACTTTTAGGGTGGGGCTCAAATGTTTTGGCTCCCCATGGACCTGGCACTTTACCAAATTATAAAATGTGGTTAACAGACAATCAGGTGTTGTCAATGACTAATATTTAATTAATATTTCAGATCTGGTAAAATTATCCATCTGTCTTGTTCTATACAATTTATTTCTTACTTCCTTCATATCTTTTCATCTGCCACATAGCCACCCTACCCCCTCGTTTCTACTATAACTCTGTGTTTTCCTCTTTCATATGGTTCAGAGCCTTCATGATGGTGGTGGCCTGCACCTTCTCTTTGCACATATCACACTAGTAAGAACAAATATGTTCACTAACTAGAAATAGGGAAAAAGTTTTTTCAACCCTAATGAATAAGAAATAAGATCATTTTTAAAATTATCTAAATATATGCTATCTCCAGTTGAACAATAAAAAATCACTCATCTAACTAGAATCAACTTATAGGCTAAGGTCACCCTACTCATATCCTATATATGCCTAAATGAGATCAACCAACAAGAACCTGTTAAATATGGAAACGTACAAAACTGAAAAGTGAGATGAAGTAGCATGTATGTGTGGATGGGGAGAGGGGAAGTGGTGTAGACTGGGATCAAGGATTTGGAGGAAGACACAATCTTGGGGTTGGGTGAGTGTTGGAGTCTTGGAGGGACAAAAGGCATGGTGGAGGGGAAGAGAAAAGTGGTCTGGGTATGGATTGAGAAGGAAATTTCAAAAAAGAAATGGCAAAATGGGAATGGTCCATGGTAGGGCTCTTGGAAAAGGCCCAGGTTAAATGCGACCATCATATCATATTATATATCTATATCTAAAGGGGTGGGTTTTATAATGGACCTCATATATTTAGGTACATTATAGATCATTTATTATTATTTATCAAACCATTTAATAAAAATGATAATTATCTAATGACTAGTAATAAGAGGCCCATAATAGACCCAAACATATGAGATCTACCCTATAATTTACCTATCTAAAAGTATTACTATAAAGAATTCAGAATGTCATCTTTGCAAATAATTTGAAAAGTTATTTTTCCACCATTTTCAAATGAAAATCTGGAAAAACTTATTAAAGTCATTAACACTTATTAAAAAAATGAGTACTTTTATTACACTCAATTTTTTTTTTTTTTTGCAATTACTTATAAAATACAACCATCTAGAAGATGAAAGAAATATTAAAACAACCGAATTTTTAGTGAAATAAAACTTGTGAATTTTAGTTAAAAAATACTCATGCTTTCAACATGATATTAAAAATTAAATTTTCACATTGAATTTTTTCATTTCATTAAAAAAATATATTTATTGAAATATGAAATATGTGAAAATGTTTCCATTTCTTAATATACTTGCACAATAGAGTATAGTGGATTACTTTAAGAGAAAATACGGTTTAGCCCCTGTACTTTTGCTCTTGTGCAATTTAGATATTGAGTTTTCAATTTGTGCAACGCAACCCCCTATACTTACCAACCTGTGAAGAAGTCCTTCTGTCCTGGGTCGTCCAAACCCACTGTTAAGTCCCTATGTACTTCTCACTTGCACATATTGTTGGACAAGAATACCCCTATTTAAAATCTAGTTTTCAATCCCTAATCTCTTAAACTTAAACTATCATACTGGATCTTGTTTCAAAGCCTATTTCCCTTTTTCCATTTTTGCCTTATATCCACAATTTTCTTCAAATCCAAACCTCTCTTCCCTCTCTCCCAAAATCCGTCTTTCTTCATCCTTACCTTATTCTAGTCCAACTAGCGAAGAAGAAAACCAGAAGACCATCAAAGTCCCAGCGAAGAAGAAGACGACGATGAAGAAGATGAACAAAATAGGTATGGCGATGGTGGTGGTGACCCATTTGAGGAAGAGGAGGCGGCCATGCAGCGGGCTTCTCAGCGACAAAAAGCCTGGCAAGATGGCGGCTAGGCTTCGCGAGCACTACTCGAACGACGAGATGCCTGGCTTCGCGAAGGTTGTGGGCGTGATGGCAAAGGCGGAGGCGTGAGCACAAGATAGTGGAGAGGCGGGAGGCAGGGCGATGGTTGGCGCAGCGGTGCTATGGCTTGCACGTGGTCGCGACGAGGTGCATGGACGGGCTTGTGGAGGCACAAGCGTGGGTAGCGGCTGGTGCGTGAATGGCATAGATTGCAGCAATGAAGGCTAACTTCACAGGGTGCTACCGTGGTGGTAATGGAGCTATGCGGTGGAGGACGGTTGAGCTTGATGATGATG
>JAMLFY010001305.1:0-15000 GCA_030441495.1 Dalbergia oliveri
TGCATCCTGACAATTGTTAAACATATCTCATTCCACTAGTAAAAGAGGAAGGTAGAATTATGCGCATTCCTGAGCTTGTTGGATCTGTTTCACCTTTTGTGACAACTTCCTCTAAGCCACTCAAAATGTCGAACCTGATCATATTTTGATTTAATCTCACCCATTGGATTCTCTGAGCTTCAATCATCGTGTACGCGTCAACCAAGAATTGTTAGAACAATCTTCTGGAGCATAAGATGTTTCCATACTCCAATTGTCTCTCTTGTATCCTAAATGCAATAAACTCCCTCAACGTTACTCTAACTCTCTTGAGACTCCTATTGTTCATGATAGAATCCCTTATAGGTATGTCTTCTTGGTATCCATCTTCTCCAAATGGAAATAGCAGTGGGTATTGAAGAGGGATGAAGCAGTGTGAGTCTCATGAATTCTTTGTAACTGACCACCATTTTTTTTACAATGATATCTCTCCCTTGATCAGAAGCATCAAAATCCCCAACTATTAGAGCGTCAACTTCATCAAGGATGGAATATTATAATTTCTTGCATCTTTATCTACTCCGAAACAACCTCAAACAAATATTAGTATAGGGTTCTTGACTTATAAAATCTCTAACCCTTCTAAAAGTTTGTGCCAAAACATTGTTTTGATCAATCATGTCCTTCAAATCCTCTATTAATGTTATGTCCAAATTTGAAGTTTGTCGCCCATTAGTGAAAACAAATGACAATTTGTTTTACAAAACTTTGTAGAAGATCTAATGTATGAATTTATTTTGAAGAGAAGTTAATAGTTAAAGAAATAATTAACCGTAAGTATAAATGAATTTGTACCTGAAATGAGTCATTCTATTTGATATCTCATTCTGAGTATCATATATATAAAGCTGAGAAATTTCAGCAACGACCTTCAACTAGAAGTAAAGAGCCTATTTTATGAAAACTCTCCCATGTAGAATAAATTGTGGAAGTGATCGGTCATTGTTCAGAGGTTTCAACTTTACCTCTAATAGAAGTGAATGAAAACATGCTATTGTACGTCTAATATTTTTTAAAAAATGACCACTTCTCTCATCAATGCCATTTGGCAATTTAAATAGTAAATTAGGGGTCTTTTCAATAGTGGGAGTTCAATCTTTCCTTTCATACAACAAATGGAAAAATGCAGATTTGTAGAGCTTTTATGTTTTTCTGATCTTTCTTCATACCATACAGAAACATAACAAAATTCACACTGTAATGAAAAGTCTCCAAAATCCAAATATTCTGTCAAAAAAGAAAATTTTTACAATTAATACAACCAATATAATTATTTGACAAAGTATAAAGATTATAGATGTTATCTAAACTTACCTTCATTCTCAGATTGTTGTAATAGAGGATTATCAAATGACAACTCTGTCGTGTTTTCACAGTGGATGGGTTGGATAGAGTATCATCTATTTATGTCGTAGAGGAAACAAATAATAAATTAGACTTCAAAGGAGTACATAGCATTCATTACTTTTCAATATGTTATTGTAAAGGAGGCATATAAAAAAAAATTGTGTCTTTACCTTCAAGTTCAAACGTGACATGTGATACAATAGATTCAATAATAGATTTTTTTTGGATTTTGTGCTTTCAAAGTTCATTGAACCTAAAGCTAAGTCAAAGTTTGGTCTCTTTGAAGTACTTACAATTGCCATGGACATTTGTAAAATGATATTTTTGTCAGTATAGACAATTATTTGGGCTAGTTAATTAAAACTAAGCTTTTTGTGGAATACATAAGAATAATTTAAGTTAAATTCAAATTCAAAATAAATACCATTTGTTAAATCCAAAATGGAGTTTTTGAATTTGATGATGCCATTTGCATTGAATGTGTCAAATTTGGTGCCAAACTTGTTTGACTTACATATCAATTCATTATTCAACATTGTTATTCTAATGACATCCAAAAGGAGAATAAATAAACTATTTATAAAAACACATAGGTACATCAAATCTATTAATAGATAATATCATATTTTTTGAGTTACCTCTAATATCTGAAAAAAGGAATGACATTGCTTGCGTACCTTGTGATATGGACATAGTATGTAGATTTTCATGTTCACCTGCCAAAATAGTATTCCTTTTATTTTATAATTATTAAAATTATCAATATATTTTTTTGAAGGATTATTAGTATGATTGGTCACTAATAAGAAAATATAGACTAAAAAATATACTTTATATTTTTTAATATATCAAGTTAAATATATTTGAAAAATAATTAATAATTTTAATAATTAGAAAAAATGAATAGAATAATTTAGCAAGGAAAAAAACTTGAAAAGGTGATCGAAATTGGATAAACATACCCGCATTATTGCTATTGTTTGAAGAGCTAGATGCTGCAAGAAATGTTTACAAACATAACATAAGCAAAGAGAGAGTATCATAAATTATTAATATATGAATAAATGCAAAAGAGAGGTGAAATGAGTAATGTACATGCAATAAAGAACAAATGTGGTGGTGGACTATTCTTATTGTGGTGGGTATAATAGTTCCCCAATTTATTTGAAAAAAAAAAGGAATAGTTGCAGCATGTCAATAAAGTAATTTTATGAATTTACATAAAACATAAAGAAGAACACCTTTGACAAAGGTATAAAAATATTAAAAGTTGCTATATACCTGTCTCCAGAAGAATGTGAATCTTTTTTGCTCCTTAGAATATTCTTTGATAAGTTCTTGCTTGCTTTTGTAGGATGTTTTCAAAATAATTGCCATTATTCATGTTTTCTAGAAAACCTATCACAAAATGAATATTATATAGGATGTTCACAATGACCGCATATTGGTAGAAACTAATAATGCTTAAGAGAGTAAAAGAAAATGCTCATGAAACGCGCTTGGTCACACTATATACTATATCTATTAATAGAATATAAATAGGTAAAACAATGATTGGCTATTATGCGTCTGTCAAATAAATATTTAGGATGTATATTGATATCTGAAATCTACAATCTATAATATATAACACATAATAAAATATTATCTCATAGGTGTTTTTTAATTGATAGTGTTTTCTAAATTGATTGTGCAAATATACTTTTTATTATTATTGAACAAATAAATATATTTTGTAGACTAAATAAAGAAATTATTATCACAAAAAATTAAGGCAAAATATATTGTTATTATTATATATTATAATATTATAATATAAGATACATATAATCTATAATATCTATATATATTTCTATCTATAACTATCTATATCCCTATCATTATGATTATTGTAAAAATACCATGTATGAGTCATAGTTGGAATTATATTTTTTAAAAAAAAATTGATCTTTTTCACAATAAAATGCAAAATATATTTTCTATTGATTATAAAAATATCATTTATTCAATTAGGATTATTAAAAAAATCATGTATGAGTCATGCAATTAGAATTATCTCTTCTTTCCTTAAAAAAATTCTTTTCATGACAACACTTATTTGGGCAATCACTGTAGCATTAATTATTAGATAGTAATATCTTATCATGATTGGATATATATATATATTATTACCAAAATTAAAGAAATTATTATTCAAAGATATATGATGATGATGATGATGATGATGATTATTATTATTATTATCATCATCATATTATCTATGATATCTATATATATTTCTTTCTATATCTATCTATATCCCTATAATTAGTATTATAAAAAAAAAAATGTATGAGTCCTAATTGAGGTTATCCTTTTTAAAAAAATATATATATTTTCACGTTATTTCTTGCAAGATATTGGAAGGAGCAATGTAAACAAACTATTGCAATATCTTTTTCATGTTATTACTTGTGAGTATATGCAAGAAATCTCTTCATGTTATAAACAAATGCAAAGAGAGGTGGAAGGAGTAGTGTACCTACAATAAAGAACAAATGTGAAGGTGGAGTATACTCATTGTCCGTGGGGATAAATGTTCCCTACTTGATCTTTTTATATATAAAAAAAAACACTTCAGCATGCCAACAAAGTATTTTTATGAATTTATGTAGGACATAAAGAAGAACACCTTTAACAAAGGTATGAAAAAAATCGAAGTTTCTATGTACCTGTTTTCTCCAAACAATGTGAACCTCTTTTGCTCCTTAGAATATTCTTGCGATAAGTTCTTGCATGCTTTTGTTAATGTTTTCGAAATAACTTCCATTGTCCATGTTTCTGGAAAATGTATCACAAAATGAATATTATATAGGATGTTCACAATGACTGCATATTGGTAGTAACTAATAATTTTTAAGAGAGAAGAAAATGCTCATGGGGCACACTTGACCACACCATGTACTATATCTATTAATCGAATATAAATAAGTAAAATAATGACCAGCTATTATGTGTCAAATAATTTGGATCTATATTGATAAAATGACTATCAAATAATTTAGGGACTTATGGTAAAAAAAAATGACGATCTCCTATAAATGAAAATTACATCGAAATCCAAAATAGGTTAGGGATTTAGGATTCATCATGATGAATAAAAATAAAAAGTCATGATCAGCGAAGAAAGAAAGATAGTAATCCGATCGAAATCTAAAATAGTTTAAGGATTTAGGATTCATGGTAAGCACAAAATAAAAAGTCATGATCAGATGAAAATCTAAAATCTTAATCAAATCAAAATATTAATTGAAAAGAATATCTAACCTTCTTAGGAGATTGTAAGCGCTTTGCGATTATTGAAAGGAAAGCATAAGTTTTGAAGGTTTTGAAGGTTATTGAAAAGAAAGCATAGTTTAGCCATCTCCTTTACGTTCACTATATAAGCACATGAGGCAATTGAAGAGAGATTTTTTCTTGTTTTCCTTTCCTTTTGTTTTTTTGGTTCTCGCCTAGTTTCCGTTTGTGGTTGATATGATTAAGGTTTTCAATTTTTTCATATCACATTATTTTTTATTATAATGGGCACCATTAATATTTTTACCATCCTGATATATTTATATCTGATCCATTCTTAATTCTATATATTTTCCATTCTTAATGATTTTTAATCTTAATTCTAGGTCATAATTTTAATGATTCTTAATATGGTGAATATATCTTAATGATTCTAATTTTATATATTCATGTAATCTTCTTTAATGATTATAATATTTGATTTTATTATAGCATTTGATTGTTGTATTAATAATTAAATTGTAAATTTAGTTAAAAAATCTCTAGACATAAATGTTGATAAAAGTGGGTCCTAAATCACTACATGAATGACACATGTATCCTAAAGCTTATATATGAATGACACGTGTCATAGTTTCCCTGAAATGACTCTCAAATATTATAATAATAGATTCCCAATTTCAGGAATATCAATTTCCAATGTCAAATTAAGGCAACTGTTTAACCACCAATCAAGGACATAAGCAAACTATATTCTTAACAATATACAACAAAAGCAAAGCATAAAAACTTAACCACCAAAGATAGAAATTCTCTTCAAGCTTAGCTATCTAAGGCAAAAACAAAATCATAAATAAAACTGAAGGAACGTATAAAATAAAAAATAAAAAAAACTGAACAAAGTTGAAATTTTTCAAAAGGGTATAAAAGATTATGTTAGAGAAAGAAAAATGTGAAAAATAAGCTCTACTATGCTCATCACGGTAGATGCCAAACTTTGATACCATGTTGGAAAATATGGCCAAATAATTCTTATTGATGTTATTCTCATATACAAGAGGAGGAGCAATAAGCTTGGTATGAAATTAGAGCATAACAAGGCAAAAATACAAACTAACAATAAAGGATTTCAATCAACACAATCAATGGTGAATTGGAGCTGATTGAATGTGCCACTCCATATTGTCTATTTTTACTCCCACTAACATTTCTTTTTATATAATTTTATCAAAATATCCTTCTTCTATTTAACTAAGAAAATGACTATTTAAAATTATTTATTTATTAATTATCATAATGATGTCAAAAGTTATTATTGTTCATTTATAAATTAAAAAAAATCTAATTAATTGAAATTTAAAAATATCTAATATTGATCTATGCACTAAATTTTACAAATATTTAACACTAACACCTTTAATATAATAATTTAAATTTATATAATTTATTTATTGATTAATTGTTTTAAAGATTTCTTAAGTAATTACCTAAACAATATAATAACGACTTTTTTTTATAGAAAGGAAAAAAAAAGTGATTGCCAAAAAAATCATAATGTCATATATTTATTTAATACTTTTAAAATGATATAAACATTAAACGATAAAATACCAATATATCTGTTGCATGTTTTGATTTAGTAATTTATCTTTATATTTATTCATTCTTACTTATTTTTTTCTAAAATATTTTCTATTATGTCGTTTAGATAATTATTGTCTTACGAAAGTTTTAAAAAAATAATTTATTATATAAATATAAAATATTGTAATTTTTCATACATCTAAAACAAAAGGCCAAAGCAAAGGGAAACTAATGCCGACCAAAGGAAACACCTAAGGCACCCCCCCCTTAGCACAGAGGCCATTAAGAGGGGTATTCCAAAATTGGGCTTGAGCATACCCCTTGCAACCCTCTTTGGCCAATCAATCTACTCCATAATTCCTCTCACAAAGGGTATAGTTAAAATGCACTACACGACGTACTTTTTAGACTCGCTAATAATCAACTTTAAAGGTCCTGGGTAACTGGTCAAGTAGGTAATTGGTTGAATATATTTTACTATATTTATATATAAAAATATAAATTAATGCAATTAAATATATATATAAAGCTTATAAACAAAAGAATTAGCAAGCCTAATGACATAGGAGTCTATCTTTCCTTCACAACCCTACAACAAGGGTTCGAATCTGGCATTGAGATTTTTTAGAGAATTTTATAGAATTTTAATTCAACTAAATATATATTATATATATAAATAATGATATATACTAACAAGAGAAGTAGCTAGCCTCATGGTACAAGCGGTGCTCAAATTCCTTATAGTAGGGTGGTCGTAGGCACTAGCCTCAGTAGCTTTTAACTTAAATAGGCATGTGTTACCAAAAGGTAGCTGAACTGGCCTATCCTGACATAGGCCTTTTCTGTGGCCTTAGCATGACCTTTTTAAAAGCCTGGCCTGGCCAAGCCTATTTGATGGCCTCTTCGATTAAAATTTTTTAGCCAACCTCTCCTAAGGTTTGGTGAAATCACCTCAAGCTCCCTTCTTTGTCAGGTAAAACTTATCTCCCTTAGATGTATTGTTCATTATATGATAGAATGGAGGTCAATGTAATTATTTTACAAATTCAGGAAAGTCAATGTAATTTATCCAATATTTTTTAAAAAAGCTAAAACATTTAACTCTTAAATAGTCAAAGACTTCTAAATATATATAAAATTTATTTTTAAATTAACCAAAGGCTTATAATTAAATTTAAAACTATATTTTAAATAGATTAAAATGTTTGTATTATCATTGTATTTGAAAAATAATAATAATAACAGTGTAGATGTTAGGCCCAATAAGTTATTTTTATTACCTGAAACCTACCTGTTTAGCTCAAAAGACTTTTTGAAAAACCTAAGCTTAACTTGTTTATTAAATAGACTAATTCAAGTTAGGCCGAAGGCCCGACGAACACTAGCCTACTTTCACCCATTACCTAATAAGCCCATAGCATGGGTTTGAACAATGGCTTTGACATTTTTGGAGAATTTAACAAAATTTCACAACACATGGTTCGTGGGCGATTCACAGGTGGTTTGCTTCGGGTTTGATCAGCATTGACTAGTTCATATGCATACCTAGTCTTATGAGAGAACTAGAATGGAACCAAGAACTTTTCAGTGATTTAGGTTTGGAAAGGCCAAGCAAATATTAGTTATGAAAACTATGCTAAATACTTGTAATATTTAGTGCTATATAAATACTAAATATTTTTAATTAATTAAATTATTTATTAATTTATAAATCAATAATAATAATAACTTTTGATATAATTATGATAATTAATAAATAATCATTGTTAACTAGTCATTCTATTGTTAAAATAAAAGAAAGACATTTTGGTAATATTATAAAAAGAGAGGAGTGTTAGTAGGTGGCAATAGCCACTCCTAATAAATGATTAAATAGATGCTAATTGTGATCTACAAAATCAAAGATTCACAACCCAAAAATCATGTGTTAGCACTTATACTTTGAAAACCTTTTTCCTTGCGCCCCAATACTATGCCTCTATATGAGACTTAAGTTGATTGGTCAATAAAAAGTCATTAGAATAGTTAAACAAGCACTGCAAATACAACTAACATAATTTTGTACTACAATATTGAGTTGATGGTGAATTATATCTTGGTCCCATGTGTGTTTTGGACCACCTGGTGAAGGTTTCTTAACAAATTCAAAAGTACTTTTTTAATTCAGATAAAACCAATTTTTCCCCATCACTAGCTCATCTTCCTTCTCTTTCTAACATCCGCACTATACCACGTACCATTTGAACCCGATCCTCCTCCCCAAGTTTGTCATTGCTCAACCATTCCCTCCACAAGCCTATTTGCTTAATAACCCATAGCTCATCGCACCATTACTGAGTCTGCTAAGGCGAGTGTGTAATCCAGGTTTAAATAAAAAGGGTAGAAAATTTTTTGACTAAGGAAAGGTGCCAGTCACCCTTATCTCATTCTTGGGTCCTGAATTTCGCTAAGTCTGGACCTACACGCCTTGGAGGGCTATATATTAGAGCTATTCTTGGGACCAAAAGTCCGGTAATATTCCCTAGAGGAAAATGAGTTGAAGAGAGATTTTTAACGAATTTTACGAAATCCGCAAGTACTTCATTTTTAGCTTGCAAGTTTATAAAATCGTAAGATTTTCCGAATTTGAACTAAAACCCAAAAATGAGATTTTGATTTGTTGGGATTTTGATTTTTCTAATATTTTATTTGAATCCAAATGGGGGGTATTTTCCTATTTACATTTATGTTTTAAAGTTAATGGAAAGAAAACAAATGATTAACTTCTTGGAGCACCTAGAGACACTTGGAGCTTCTCAAGCCCAGGTGGTTAACAGAGAGTGAAGTCGTGTTATAGGCTTGGAGACCGCCGCGGTCATGTGACCGCCCAGGCGTTAGACAGAGAGTAAGTCGGTGCGCCAAAGTGGGGACCACCCAGGCGGTCATATGACCTCCCGGCGTGAATAGCGAACATAAAAATCCCATTTCGAGGTCCAGACCATTCCAGACACTCCCCATCCCCCAAACTTCTCTCAACTTCGAACAAACACCTTTCCAACCCATTTCACTCATAAAACTCCATTTTCTTCCAACTCTTTCAAGTTTAACTTAGAATCTTCAATCCTCCAAGCTTAAAGGTATGTTATTTTGCTAGTTTTGCTTCATTTCCTTCAAGTTTTCCTAGCTCAAGAGTGGTCCTCCATGTCTTCTAAGGAAGAGAGGTTCTTTACCTTGTTAGAGATGGAATTTGAGTATTTAGAGGTTTTTAAAGGTTGATTTAGAGTTCCATTGCTTCCATGACGGATATTGCTGTCATTTCTATTCCCAAGAGTTCTATTGGTGTGTTTCCTCTCTGTCAACCCTCAGGTGAGTGGGTTCGCATCTGTAGCCTCTATGTTGTTCATTATACTTATTTTCATGAAAACTATGATTTCCTGCTTGATTTAGAGAACTATTGTATGAGAATTTGAAGTTTTCTACTAGATTCTATGTTTAGAACTCCTGGTTTTAAAGCATGAAATATATATTTGATAAAACTCATGGACCATAGTTGTTATCCTGATATTATGATTTGATGATACATGTGATTGATAAAGGTTTTTATGCTTATTTCAATGGATTCTTGGAACTGGTCTATGTATATGTATTAGATTTATAATCAGATATGAAGTTTAGAAAAGGAAATAGAATTTTGATGCAAACTTGTTATTTGAAGCATGATATAGAGTTTTTGAGTTTATGACAAGTTGGATGGATTGAAAGGTGTTTTAGATGTTGAACCAAATGGTTTTAGAGCCTGATTCTTCATGAGGTTCAAAACAGTTGACCGCTATATTCTGTGGAGATATGAAATCATAATGTCTACAGAGATGATCCCTTGGGCATGATTTCTCAGCCACAGTTATGCTAAGGTTGAGTTAAAACCAGATAAATTAGAAGCTCAATGAACTAAAAATTTTTTAAGGATTTTCAAATTAATTTATAATAGCTGTAGAGAATAGGCTGCATGTTAACGAGGATATATCGTTAACCTTGGTACCAAGTATGCCTAGGCCAGAGATAACAGAAAACACATGTTCTTCCTTTAGCCCGTGTTGGGGGGAAGGAATGAAGTCTAGAGGGTGGAGCCCATGTCTAGCACCCCTAGACAAGTCTAGGAGGGTGGAGCCATCTGGCACCCTTAGACTAGACAGTATTAGACTAAATATCATTGTTTCTCTAGGAGCTACTACACTATGACTTTTGTGACTTAGATAGGAAAGTAAATTGAAGAAATTCCTTTTATTAAGTTATGAAATGATAATTTGAATATATATACATATATGTATGTAGGTACATGTGATTATGTAAGACTTTGAATATGATTAATGTTATTATGACTCCTTTCATGCATTGTTCCTTGGTAGCCCGTAGAAGGGGGTTTCAGGTGAGGGCTCACTTCCTGAATTTTGGTATCAAAACTCACCCTCTCATTTCTCTTGTCTTTAGGATAGAACCACTCTGCCGGTCCTACTCAGCCAGTAGAATCAGACGGTAAGCTTCACCCGGGTGAGGCATGTATTCCAAGTTGTTTAGAGTGCTCCAGGATATTGGGGGATCCAAGGACTAGCATGGTTTAAGTTTTGCATGTATAGGTTGTGTTAAATTGTATTAAAAGATTTTGTTACTTATAGAGATTTGAATATGAAATCAGACTTCTAAAAACGGGATATGAGATTGAAATTTGGAAAATGATGACTATATGTTTTAAAGACAGATGATTTGTATGTAGAAAAGATTTTATGACCTAACCAGTTTTAAATATTACGGTGCATATAGAGGAATCCAGGTCACGAGGCTTACGTGGGAACCAAATTTCTCACGTGCCGGTCACGTGAGGTTGGATCGTGAAGAGTGGGTGACCTTATCTTTGCCATCACAATCTCTTTTCCTCCACCTTGATCTCGTCTTTGCCACCATGATGGGCCACATATTTACAAATGCGACATGCTCAAAGCACCAGATGTTGATGATGCTCTTATAGCAATTTTCTATTTGATTTTCTATTTTTGATAATGCTATGTGGAGACTACCACAAATTGCTAGTGCATGCTGATGTTATTTTCTTTTAGTGATTATTGCTATTTTTTTCTTTTTTGGTGAAGGTCACCACCACTGATCATCTTCACCAACCTCCTCCATTTCAGCATAGCAACTTGTTGACATCATTTTAGCTCTTTTTTTCATTTTCTTGTAATTTTTCATGCGAACTTGCTTTAAAGCAATAGAGTGCGAATCTACCTTCTTAGGTCAACTTACATGAGGAAAGAGATAAAATATTTGCAAGATAAGTTCTAAAATCTTTTGAATTGATTGATAGGAACTTTTAAAATCTGAAATATTGAACAAGTGAAGTTGCTAATTTGAATAATAAAAACGATTTTGAGAAGCTTCTTTGAAATGTTCCCAAAACCAAAGCTAGAAGATTGGGGGCATAATTGAGGGATGTGGGAGGCGATTGTAGAGGCAAACCTGGCATTGAATGAAGGCTGAGGGACAGAGATTCGGGTTCATGTGGTTCGCGGTATAGTGTGGTAGTGTTAGAAAGAGGAGGAGGCTAGTGGATGGAGAAAAAAAATTGGTTTTATTTGCAATTAAAAAAGTACTTTTAAATTTGTTAAAAAAACCCTACACCAAGTGGTCCAAAACACACATGGGACCAAGATAGAATGCACCTAAGTTGATTGGTCAATAAAAAAGTTGTTTCTTGGCAAAGTCTATAAGCTTGACTCGAATAAAACTTGGCAATATTTTGCTCAATCATTACGCTTCTCAAGAGTGGTTTTCCTCAAAGTAGATTGCTTTGGTAACCAATGAAATATGCATAAAAATAAGGTTATTGAAGTTTTCATTCAAAAGGAAATAGATAAAATTAAATAACCAAGCTGTTAGCAATCGAACATGTCATGCAATATTAAATGAATTATTAAAAATATTATTACTAAATACTCAAATTGGTTCCTAAAATGTATAAAAAATAAATTAGTTTTTCAGATTTTGAAAATCTTAAATTGATCCCTCACATTTAAAAAAATAAGACAAATTAGTCCCTTCCTATAGTTTCATACAGTGAAAAAGGGGACAAATTGGTTTCTCTACACTATATGGAGAATCAATTTGTTCCCATTTTTGAAATGTGAGGGATCACTTTGAGATTTTTAAAATCTAAGAGACTAATTTATCCCTTAATATATTTATAAAAGACTAATTTAGATATTTTATCAAAAGCTAAATAAATAAACTATTGCTCTAATCGATAATAGTTTGGGCTTGAGTCACTCATGTACCCAACTTGATCATCTAGACCCTCGAAAATGTTATTTTAGCACCCAAAATGTTATTTTATTGGGACATCTACTTTATCATTATTAGATGTGATTATGTGATCCATTTATCTCATTTATCCATTACATCTAATGATAAAAAAAGATAATGTCTCAATAAACACTTTTTGAATGTTAAAATAACACAAATATCTAAACTCCTAACCCGCACGTCTATCTCCCATTTCTTTTATCGCTGCCCTATTAAGATGTTAACTACCACACGGGAATGTCCCTCGTCCCCCTCGTCTAATCACTTAAATCTCTTAACTAACGCCTTAACTGAGGTCTCCTTATTGAAGCACATCAACCTTTTATATATATCCCTTTTGAGGGGCAACACAAGTTGATTACAACCTAAGCAGTAGCCTACCTTACCACTTATTAAGATAGTAACCAAACATAAAAAGGAGCATAGATTGAAAGAAGGATTGAGGGTTTTAACCGCACGTACATATGAGGTTGATCAGAGCGAGAGACAGAATGCTAGTAAATCGTAGTTATCAAAGATGAGAACTAATAATGTTTAGAATCAAGTAAGAAAAAGATAAGCATGGTATAGATACTTTTTTTTTAATTTTCTCTTGGATGCGAAACTAATCAAGTATAGGCAAAGAAGTTTAAGTAAATAAATTAAAAGCGGAAGTGAAAATGAGTTTCAATATAATTAACAAATATTAAAAAAAAATAGTTACACCCAAAATCTTCTAAATGTATAGAATTATAAATTTTTTGGGTGACATTGGGGGCTAGGGACCTTTTTCCAAGCTAGAGTGGAGAGTGGATAAGAAAAAAAAAAAATGATTGGAAACATCAATAATAAGCACAAGATGGTCGACATTAGCTCCTCTATGAGATCCATCTCTTCTGTGCCCCCAACGCCTCGCTACCATCCATCACATCATCGACAAGAAGCTCGATGAAAAGGGCGCCGATGAATTGACAATGCAGTTCTTGAGGAATTGGAGGTAAGGAAGACGAGAAGGAAGGCGAAGAAGATAAAGCATGAAGCACGATGCTTGTACTGCGGCGAGGTTGAAGATTAGTTAGGTAGCGAAGGCATTGTTGGTGGTTGTGGATACCTATGGTGACGTTTGGGGAGGTGGGTAGGGTGTTTCTGGAACAGTGGAAGGTGAATAGTGACTCCAAGGAGGAGCCCATTTTGGTGGTTATTTACTTGTTTATAGGGCTAACAAGGATGTGGCTTGATGGTGGAGTGGGGTTTGGCATTGAAGGAGATGGGTGTAAAGGAGAGTTTAGGAATTGTAGTGTTGGTGGTTAAAGCATCTTCAATGGTGTCCCTCTCTTATCCTTTTTGTGACTCCACTTGTTATCACATCATCGTCACATAATTAACTTATCATAAAAGAAAATGTCCCAAGAGTGTCCCTCTCTCCTCCAATGAAATAGACCAATTTTAGTCCCTACTATAGCCCTTCATGATTTTTTAAATTAAAAATAAATCAACATATTTGTGAAATATTTTATTCTAATATTTTATATTATGTAATTTATTTTCAGTTTGGATAAAAATATAAAAAATTTTTAAAAAATTAATTTTAATAAATTAAATTGTAGAGGAATATTTTGTAAATTTTTAAAAAATTTAAAATATATAAAAAATTAGACAAATATTTTTAATAATAAAACGAGTCTTCGATATATTTTTAAAATATAACACGATTAGCAACAATAATACATAATTTAAATATGACCACTAACATTGCGTAATTGAAATATTATATAACTAGAAACTATACTTGACGAGCATTGTGGAATTGTCAAATACTTTTTTAATTTTCTCTTGGATGTGAAACTAATCAAGCATAGGCAAAGAAGTTTAAGTAAATAAATTAAAAGCGGACGTGAAAATGAGTTTCAATATAATTAACAAATATAAAAAAAATTAGTTACACCCAAAATCTTCTAAATATATAGAATTATAGATTTTTTGGGCGACATTGGGGCTAGGGACCCTTTTCCAGCGAGTTGAAATAAACCCTAGAGCGAAAAAATAATGAAATTGAGATTGAAGACTCATCTCAAGTTTTGAAAACTAATGAGTATCAAAATTTGATGACAAAATGAAAAAAATTGTGAGATTTATTGGTCCAAAGTGGAAGAAGAAAATGAAAAAGAATTAGAAAAAGAAAAGGGAAAGGGACATTGAGATAATATGGAAGGGGGTGTGTGTGTCTTGGTGGTATTAAACCACCTTTCCTTTCTTTCTTTTTTTTGTTTCTTTTATTTACCTACCCAAATTATAAAATTACCCAAAATTAAAAAAAATATATTTCCCTTCCGTGTTTTTACGTGGCTTCACATGATGGTATCTTGATCCATGAGACTTGTATACTTGGCTAAGTTTCCATCATTTTAAGGCCTAGTTTGTTCTCAGTTAGTTGCAGACCCT
>JAMLFY010001306.1:0-15000 GCA_030441495.1 Dalbergia oliveri
TAATTCACACTTTTGGTTTCCTCTTTATTTGGAGTCAGGCTAACAACAAATTTTTGTTCATAGTTTCTCTCTCAATCGCAAATCTATATTACATTCTTTGCTTATTTTTCTTATAGAATCTATATGCATTGAATTTCATTGCACCTTCTAAAGTGCCAAGGTTAACATAGAGAAGCCTATATATAGGTTAACCAAATATATATTTACCTCATAAACGCAACTACAATCTAAATCTAAGGACTCAATCCAAATTACCAAAACTGTTTGTATACACCAAAATGGGAATAATAATTTTCCTATCCATGCAAACATAGGAATTCCTTGATTTGGATAGTGGAGAGTCTTTAAAAGTAAGGTCACCTAAATTTTTTTTTTATCTAATCTAAGCATGATTCAAGTCTCAGCCTTCTTTCAAAGTTTGCTAGTTCGCTTTGATAGCAATCCCCTTAATGCATATATGGTTTACCATTTTCTATGATCAGTTGCAAAATCCAAATAACAACCTTTCTCATACAACTATTCAAAAGAATTACACATTTATAAACAGCTCCTAAATAAAGAACTAACATAACTTCTGTTAAAATAATTATTCTTCTAGGAATGATGAAACCAGAAGAAAGGATGAGTCCAAAAATTGTAAAAGAGGCAATAGCCAAAAAGGGTTGTTTATGTGAAAAAATAACTAACAGTGGAGAATAAAATGAAAACTTGAGTTTGGGGCTTATAAAGAGAATGCCTTTTGGCTGTTGCCTCTTATAGAGAAAACCCTTTTTTCATTCAGTGACATCCATTGTTGTATGACAACAGCTGCAGAAAGGAATATGATTCCTCCCATACATACCACAATACAACAATGGCGTATTGTATTGTGATAAGAAAAGTCTTTCCTTCCTGCTGATTCCTTCAGTGGCTAGTGATGAAAACCTTAACAATGATGAGAAACATAGGTTAAAAAGGGAAAATGAAGTAGGTCAAATTCAAAGAGATGAAACGGTTGAGTGAGAACCCTAACCTCATAGAAGCTCTGGCACAAAGGAGAAACCTGCCGCAGTGGTGACTGTTCATGCTTCACAAATTAAAAATATAAATAAATAAGAGAAGATTAATGGGAAAAGCAGGTGAAGAAAGATACCTTTGGAAGAGATTCTAAGAAAAATAAAAATGGTGGTTTGGGGTTCCTTCTAAGGGAAAATAAAAGATTGGTATACTTGTTGTTCCCTGTTATCAAATAGTTAGATTAGATGATGAAACCACAACAAAAAATAGAAAGGAACAATAAAGAATAGAGAAGAGGGAACCTGGTGGAAAGGGAATGAGGATACGAAGGCTGCAATGAAGAGGCGGAGATGAAGGCCTAAGATGAGCCGCGTTGAATTGAGATCTTAACTTGATGCTTCGAACAAAAAGAGAAGCAATTAACAACATTTGAAAAGGGACAAACAAATTGGATGCATAAAGATAAAAAGGATAATTATGCATTATAAGCCAACAAATGCCAATATAATAATATAATTGATACTTAATTTATTGAATGAGAATCCAAACATCAATCTCTAAAATTTTCCTATTCTGTAAGCATTTTTTTTCTCCTTTGATACCAATAGATGTCACTGAATGAAAAACATGTGAATGTGATGTTTTAACCATTGAAATTACATACAAAAGGCATTATTTACTTTGCTTGCACACCACAAGTGATGGCTTTAATGCTTGAGTCTGATTTCATTTATGGAGTCCCCATGGCCAACAAAACTCTGTAGGGACAGCATCATGTCAACAAGCAACAAGAATTATCAGAAAATTTCCAACATTATTGAATTAAAAATAAATTTAAGGTTTAACTTGCCAATACTTCCTAGAAAAAGAATTGTGAATTACAACAAGCAACAATAAATATAAAATTATGTAATCATCTAATTCCTCTACTTCAAGTAGTATGATTAACAACCACCATTGCATGCCCAACTCACTGTGTAAAAATATTCATCCTTCTGGTCTACAAAATAGATTAAAATTGAAATACTTTCCCAACAACAATTTCAAATTAAAGAAAAAATTAGCTAGAAACAGCAAAATCTTCAAGCTAGAAAGACAACATTGACTTACATCCTCATTAACATAAGATTGCAAAACAGCAACAACCCCTCCTTCAAGGCGATGATACACCATAATCTAGTCAATTAAAAAAAAAACCATTTAATCAAATTGAAGATTGAGATAACAAGCTTATGCTATGAGGGCTTCAATCATAATTAGAGGAAACCAGGAAAGAAGAGAAAAGTTTCAAACTTTGATGACCCAACAACATTAACAAGAAGAAAAGGAAAGAGGCAACCCTATTGGCACCAACAGTGGGGAAGACAATGGATAGCGAAAGTCGATGAAGTTGAAAATGATGGCGTATAGAGGGAGCTTCCTTTCCTGAGATTGGATTGGAAATGAGAATTGATACCAAGCAAGCAAAAGATAACAATAGTGAAAAGCTGTACCTTGGTGAAGAAAAGGGGGTAACTATTCAGATTGGAGAGAGTGATGATGATAACGGAAGTGCACTTCCCTTCTTCGCTCTAAGCTGGACCTTCTTCCTTTGCAATCTTCGAACTGAAATTGATTAGAAGGTGGGAGGCGGATTGATGAGATATGATGCGGTTGGAGAGGTGGGGCGGTGGGACATTGCGGTGGCGGTGAGGCGGACTAAGCTCTCAGGTGCGCGGCGCAAAGGTTTTCTTAAAGAGGGGATAGATGCTTGGGCTAGACAAAGAGAGGCTTTAGTTTCAAGCATAGTTTTTAAATTTGAACCTGATTGACTCGAGGCACCGGTCACGGGTCACTGTTCAACCGTGGGTCACGGTTTAACCGATTTTTATTAAAATAATATATAAATATATAACTTAATATCAGTATATGTATATAACTAATTGATTAATCTCACAACACACCAACCCAGCCTAGTGGTGGTTCACCTTTTGTTAACCATTGAGCAGGTTCAATTCCCACATTTGCTTTTTTACAATTTACCCATTACAACATAGCTTTGGCACATGGTTCTTCATACTTCAGCGCAAGTGAAGGATGATGCAACACGTTGGGCGCGAGCTTCAAAGCAAGGACAAGACAAGTTGCAGGACATGCACAGGGTGTGTGGAACGAGGTGTGCGGGTCCGTTTGAAATTGAATGCAAGGCGCGTGGAATGAGGTGCGCGCCGCTTGAAAATTTGAACGCACGGCACATTACTCGGCCGGTTCATCCTGTACAGTGGCTTGACCAAGTTTGACCGGGTTAATGGTAAATCCATCCAACTAGAAACAACCGGACCAGTACGGTTCACCCTTCGCTTCAACCGGCCGGTTGTCGGTTTAATTACTATGGTTTCAAGGCATTTGTAAACCCCTAGAATTCAATTCCATTAAGGAATTGAATTGAATTCCATGCTTTGGAAGCAACTTAAGTGAAGGAATTGAATTCTCATAGGAATTGAAATCCAACAAAAATAAGGAATTGAAATCAGACCCAAAGAGGTGTGATTTGGTGTAAGAATTGAATTCTAACAAATGAAAATTCTGAAATAACCTTACTTGAATATAATGTTTTGTTCCTAACCTATTAATGAATGATAAAATAGTAAAAATAATTAAATTCATTCATATTTAGACCCATTTCAAATCAAGAAATTGAATTGAATTCTTTAATTTATTGATTCATTCCAAACATAAGAATTCAATTCAATTTCATCTCATTAAAGGTTTCTAAACGCTCTATTAGGTCTTTGAAATTTTAATTCATTTAATTTTTTTTATAAACTTGGTGGTGGTTACAGTTGAATGCCACGATTCACTTTGACTTGCAGCGGGTAGCACAAACTAAAGAGAAAAACAAGAATATAGCAGTAGTTATACAATCCGCTGAAAGACGCAATGAAGCATTTTTCTGGTAGTGGAAGTGCATAAATAAATGGTTTTTAATGAAGGAAGTGAAAGGTTTGAAAAGTGATGGCCGGGAAAGGATATAGCTGTAAATCAATTAGGGGATTTGGGCAAGATATTTGTGACGATAAGGTAAGACTCATGCTAGATTTGAGGAGAAAGATAGTAGGCCTAGGGTACAAATTTTCATTCTAGAAGCATCAATGGCCCTGAATAAATAAGACATTTACCGTGTAATGATGTAGGCCCAAAAGATTGTACCATCCAAATGATAGATCTCTTCAGAGGTGGTAAGTTTCATTATGGTAGAGGACCAAAAATGATGTAAGCCCACATGCGTTAATATAGGTCCATTAGATTATTAATTCGAGAATCCTCTCTTTTCCTTGGTGACTTTGCAGCTAATGTCTCTTGTTTCTTTGAAACTCATGTTTTTAAATAGATCAAAGGTTTCGAAATAAAATGCAGATGCATGAAGCATTGATGTGGTATGAAATACAAGAAAGATACATCAACATATATGTTGGATGAACAAACCATACCAATGTGATGTCTTACATGATTGAACCTTTCTCCAAGGACCAATTAAGATAGAAGCCGATTTTCTTCAGAGGCTACACTTAACTGCAATGTTACATTTTTGCACATGTTCACAGATAAAATGATGTCTAACCTCAATGAGCTTAGTTCTAGAATGCAAAACCGGATTTTTAGAGAGATTAATGCCACTCAAGCTATCACAAAAAAAGGGATATTATTATATTCAAGATTATAGTCAACTAACTGATATTTCATCTACATAAGTTGTGAACAACAACTTGAAGTAGCATTATACTCCACCTCTAGGAGAGAGAGCTTATATGTTTTTCTTTTTGCTACTCCAAGAGACTAGGGAATCTCCAAGTAGTGTGAGGCACCCACTAGTGCTGTTTCTATTAATCCTATCCCTAGCATAATTTACATCACAAATTCCTATAGGATCAAACATGTTTGTTTTAGGATACCATAAACTAAGTGAAGTTTTTCCAATAAGATATCTAAATATTCTTTTCACACCCATAAGATGAGATTCTTTTGGGCATGATTGGAACCCAGAGCACAATCCCACACTATATGCAATGTCTATTCTTGATGATGTTAAAAACATCAAGGAGGCAATCATTCCTCTGAATCTTGTTTAATCCATATCTTTTCCAGCTTCATCTTTTTCAATCCTTGATGATGGATGCGTGGCCATAGGTTTTGCTTGAACTATCTTGAACTTCTTTAACAACTCTTTGGTGTACTTCTCTTGGCTTAGGAATATTCCTCTTGCAGTTTGTTTGATTTTGATTCCAAGGAAGAATGAGAGTTCACCCATCATAGTCATATCAAAGTCATTCGCCATAAGTTTGAAAAACTCTTCACACAACAATTGTCAGGAGATTCAAATATTATATCATAAACGTATACTTGTACTAACAAAATGTCATCATTTAGGCTTTTAATGAAAAGAGTGGTATCCACTTGTCCCTTTTGAAACTGCGTGAACACTCCATTTGTTTACCCACAAAAACAAAAACAAAATTTTCTGGCATATTTTAAGTTTTGACCATTTATAGACCCATGTTGGTAATTTTATTTTGTTGAGTGAAATTGCAAATCATTTTAAGTTTTATTTATAGCTCTTTATTGTGTTTAATTCAAATTCAATTTGGTTCATTTTTATTCATGGTTTTACATTTTTGATTTGTAACATCCTCCCAAGTACAACCCCATCCTTAAGTCATGGTATCATACTCAAGAGTTGTTACTTATATTCTGTGGACCTTTCTTAATTATCTATAATAAGGGTCGATCGAATTGCGTGTTAACTAACTCGTGGTTCTATCGATATATATAGCCAGAAACAACTTATTTATTTAATACAAATCAAGTACAAAAGGAAGCTCTTCTAAGAGCTTTACAGGATATGTTATCTCTTATGTTTTACAACATATACATACACTTAAGTACAAAAAAACACAAGTTCTGCTACTAACTACTGCAAATCCACTTGATCTTCTCCTGATGCCTCACCGTCTTCTAGATCAACCTGGGACGACACGGTAAAAAAACAAATACATAGGGGTGAGAATTCTAACATTCTAGGGGCATTCCCCAAAACATATACTGAAGTTCATGTCATCGTTACCGCCCAGCTACTTCGATTTATTTAACAAAAGGTGATCATGCATTACATAATGACTATTCATTTTTAAAGTTCAAAATCTATCTTTTCGAAGTGGGTTACTTTTAAGAAAAACCAATCACTTAATACACCTCTACCGTCAGCTTATACTCATAGTAAGTTATGGCAACCAAGAAGAACCAATATACACAAAGATGTATATGCCCAATGTAATGAAATTCATCTTTGATTTTCCTTGATGAATCAAAAGTATCACATCCCTCTCTATTTGCCTTCGACAAGCCAAAAGGATCTCAATCCACTCCATTTGCCTTTGACAAGTCAAAAGGATCTCACTCACTCTATTTGCCTTTGACAAGTCAAAAGGATCTCGTGTGTCATTATTTGCCCTTGACAAGTCAAAGAGGATCTCAAGTTTCATTATTTGCCCTTAACAAGTCAAGAGGATCTCAAGTTTCATTATTTGCCCTTAACAAGTCAAGAGGATCTCAAGTTCCTTGGGATCATAGAATTTAATTCAGGACATCATTCACGCATGCATAAAACACATACAGGCATCCATTCACAATGAAATTCTCATTTGTATCTGATAAATCAACCTTTTAAATTATCTAGTATGCATTCATATGTCACAAGACATACAGCCAAAAAGGTAACATCAAGTACTCATGTCATTCTAGAACCAAAAATTCCATTACTTCATCAATTCAAATCATTGTTGCATTTCCAGCATAATGGCAGATTTTACACCATTGTAACACGAATTATGTTTCCCCTCAAACAATCAATTCAGAGGCTATGAAAATTTCACATGACACTTCAATGTGTCTAAAACAACCTGTAAAAATTTCAGGGCAATCAGAATTATATAACCACTTCAATAAAATAGGTAAATCTGGTGGTCAGAAGCCACAAATTCATAGTCCAGACTTGTGTTCTCAAAATATTTAGCCCTAGAATTCGATGGAATCATGGTACAAGAAAATTCACAGAGGTATTTCAACATGTTATTAGTCTTGTGTAAAAATTTCAGGAGCTATCTCAATCAATTGCTATGATTAAAAATTCGGGCAAGTTTGTTACTTCAGTCTCAACAATTTAGACAGCAACAGTTACAATTCGGTTCCTAATTTTTTTGAGGCATCAAACCTTAAAATTAACCCCCAAGAAAATTCGTGTATTTAGTTTAAGGGCTTAACTACAACATATAATTTTCATGGCTCATGAAACCACCCACAAATTTTCCAGAAAATTCGTGAGAAATTCTGATTTCAGAACAGAATTCAGTCCAGCAACCTAGTTCCAATTTCACTTGAGAGAAAACCCATTTTAAAACCATCCAAACACAACATAAAAATTCATACATCAATATCAATATGTTAACCATCAGAATCATCAAAATTTTCGGAATTAGGGCAAGCCAAAACAGAATTGAAAAATTCCACAAGAAAGGCAGCAGAAAACCCTACTTTGAGAGCTCTTGAGCTCTATGCTCCAAAGGATGCTCTAGAATGCTTTTGCTTCACTTCAAAGCTTCCCCAACAACATCAAACCCTTCCTTTAACCTCTGATTGTGTGCCCTCAAAGTTGGAAAATGTGATGGATTCAAATTATAATCGGTTAGATTTGTAGGTTATGATGAATAGAATGAGTTTAGTGAAGAGAGTTTGTGGTTTTAGTGACTTTGAGCTAGGGTTTTGCAAGCTTGAAGCTTGTTAATGGAGTTTGAGAGGAAGAACAATGGAGGAAGGGTGCTTAGGGAGGTCTGGCCGAAATTGTGATGAAGGGAATGATAAGATGTTGATATTTTGAGTTTAGGGCAAAATACATAGAATTTTCAAGTCCAAAATGTTTTCTTTGAAGATAATTAGTGTAATTTTGTGCAATTCTTATTGGTTAGTGATAAAGGAGTAATTGTGTGGCACATCTCAAGCCACACACTTGTCCTCCTTAGGTGGCAAAATTTCATTGAAGTTTCATTTGTAAGAAACTGCACACGAAATCACCGAACGGGTAAACACCGTACCGATTGAACCGATATTGCCCGAAAATTTATTTTAAGTATAAAATTATCATTCCCACCTATTTCTAACCTTATTCCCATGTCTCCCTAATTTCAAGCACCTGGGCCGAATCTAGGGTTTCAGCTGTGCCCGCTGGGGCCCACAAGGTTACTATTCACCGCCCGAATTTTTTTTTTTTTTTTTTTTGACAGGTGCGTTGGGCCGCCCTCATCATTACTAAACTATTATATTTTTGAAATTATGATTAATAAAGCTCAAATTAATTTTTAATTAAATTTTAGAGTGTTACATTACCACCCACCTTAAAAGAATTTTGCCCCAAAATTCCTTTGAAAACAATTTTCAAAAGACAAATTCATATGTCAAACAAGGAATTTATACACAGGCAAACAAAAGATAACGATTAAATCCTAAACGTTCTTACCTCGAATTAAATTATCAAGTCGCGAGGTCGCTTAACTCCTAGTGCTCTGTGTGGCGGGTTTCAGGTTTGGTGTACTTCTCGGGCACTCCCAAATCTTATGCCCTGGCTTTCCACAACGGTAGCATACGTATTGTCCAGCCTACAAGGTCTACCTTCATGGTTCTTCCCACATTTTGGGCAATCTTGTCTCATGGGTAATCGTTGTTGTTGTTTATCCTCGTGCAAGTTGGATTGAAACTGCTTCTTTGGGACGGGCCTCCTCATAACCTCGGTCTTCAAGTGCTAGTCTCTTATTAGAAATGTCCTTAGCAGATTTGGCCATTGCTAGCTTCTTGTTGGAGTCCTCTGCACGTCGGCACTTGTTCACTAGGGTTGCATAGTCTCGAATCTCTAAGAGGCCCACAGCAACTTCAATGTCTTCACGTAACCCTCCTTCATACTTCATGCATTTCCAAGCTTCATCTGGGTCACGTTGATAAATGGTAGAAAACTTGCAAAGCTCTTCAAACTTGGCTGTGACTCAGCTACACTCATGGACCCTTGTTTGAGTGCCATAAACTCCAACTCCTTTGCATTTCTCATCTAAGAAGGAAAATACTTGTGATAAAAAGCCTCCTTAAAACTTCCCAGGTAACTTCAGCTGAGAAGCTTCAAATAACCCCTTGGTGCCAACCCACCAGAATTCTGCATCCGCCTCTAACATGTAAGTAGCAAAAGCCACCTTTTGGATCTCAGTGCAAGGAAGGACTTGAGAAAATTTTCTCCATGGCCTTAATCCATTCTTCTGCTTTATTGGGATTGAAGGCTCCTCGAAAAGGTGGGGGGTTTGCCTTCCTGAACTCTCGAATTTCTGGTATTCCATGTCCACTTCTACTCCTCCAGGATTCCCAACGGATTTCCTTCGGCGTCGATTCCAACCTTTCCATCATCCTGTTGGCCTAGGAGCTTGTTCTCTCATAGCCTCCGCCATCTCACGGAAAGTGTTTATCATTTCAGCGTTATATCCCGCTTCGCTCCTAGTTTGCCGATTTGAAGTCATCAATTCCTGTCACACCAAACAAGAATTATTGAGTTGATCAGGCTCAATACCAAGCTAAGTGTGGCAGCAATCCACAACACTCCAACCATGTCATACACATATATAAAATTATAATGCATGACATTTACTAAGGAAGCATAGCCAGTCCATTCCTCAAGGTCCTACAAGGACGAACTGCTCTATACCATAATGTAACATCCTCCCAAGTACAACCCCATCCTTAAGTCATGGTATCATACTCAAGAGTTGTTACTTATATTCTGTGGACCTTTCTTAATTATCTATAATAAGGGTCGATCGAATTGCGTGTTAACTAACTCGTGGTTCTATCGATATATATAGCCAGAAACAACTTATTTATTTAATACAAATCAAGTACAAAAGGAAGCTCTTCTAAGAGCTTTACAGGATATCCGTTATCTCTTATGTTTTACAGACATATACATACACTTAAGTACAAAAAAACACAAGTTCTGACTAACTACTGCAATCCACTTGATCTTCTCCTATGCCTCACCGTCTTCTAGATCAACCTGGGACGACACGGTAAAAAAACAAATACATAGGGGTGAGAATTCTAACATTCTCAGTAGGGCATTCCCCAAACATATACTGAAGTTCATGTCATCGTTACCGCCCCAGCCACTTCGATTTATTTAACAAAAGGTGATCATGCATTACATAATGACTATTCATTTTTAAAGTTCAAAATCTATCTTTTCGAAGTGGGTTACTTTTAAGAAAAACCAATCACTTAATACACCTCTACCGTCAGCTCATACTCATAGTAAGTTATGGCAACCAAGAAGAACCAATATACACAAAGATGTATATGCCCAATGTAATGAAATTCATCTTTGATTTTCCTTGATGAATCAAAAGTATCACATCCCTCTCTATTTGCCTTCGACAAGCCAAAAGGATCTCAATCCACTCCATTTGCCTTTGACAAGTCAAAAGGATCTCACTCACTCTATTTGCCTTTGACAAGTCAAAAGGATCTCGTGTGTCATTATTTGCCCTTGACAAGTCAAAGAGGATCTCAAGTTTCATTATTTGCCCTTAACAAGTCAAGAGGATCTCAAGTTCCTTGGGATCATAGAATTTAATTCAGTACATCATTCACTCATGCATAAAACACATACAGGCATCCATTCACAATGAAATTCTCATTTGTATCTGATAAATCAACCTTTTAAATTATCTAGTATGCATTCATATGTCACAAGACATACAGCCAAAAAGGTAACATCAAGTACTCATGTCATTCTAGAACCAAAAATTCCATTACTTCATCAATTCAAATCATTGTTGCATTTCCAGCATAATGGCAGATTTTACACCATTGTAACACGAATTATGTTTCCCCTCAAACAATCAATTCAGAGGCTATGAAAATTTCACATGACACTTCAATGTGTCTAAAACAACCTGTAAAAATTTCAGGGCAATCAGAATTATATAACCACTTCAATAAAATAGGTAAATCTGGTGGTCAGAAGCCACAAATTCATAGTCCAGACTTGTGTTCTCAAAATATTTAGCCCTAGAATTCGATGGAATCATGGTACAAGAAAATTCACAGAGGTATTTCAACATGTTATTAGTCTTGTGTAAAAATTTCAGGAGCTATCTCAATCAATTGCTATGATTAAAAATTCGGGCAAGTTTGTTACTTCAGTCTCAACAATTTAGACAGCAACAGTTACAATTCGGTTCCTAATTTTTTTGAGGCATCAAACCTTAAAATTAACCCCCAAGAAAATTCGTGTATTTAGTTTAAGGGCTTAACTACAACATATAATTTTCATGGCTCATGAAACCACCCACAAATTTTCCAGAAAATTCGTGAGAAATTCTGATTTCAGAACAGAATTCAGTCCAGCAACCTAGTTCCAATTTCACTTGAGAGAAAACCCATTTTAAAACCATCCAAACACAACATAAAAATTCATACATCAATATCAATATGTTAACCATCAGAATCATCAAAATTTTCGGAATTAGGGCAAGCCAAAACAGAATTGAAAAATTCCACAAGAAAGGCAGCAGAAAACCCTACTTTGAGAGCTCTTGAGCTCTATGCTCCAAAGGATGCTCTAGAATGCTTTTGCTTCACTTCAAAGCTTCCCCAACAACATCAAACCCTTCCTTTAACCTCTGATTGTGTGCCCTCAAAGTTGGAAAATGTGATGGATTCAAATTATAATCGGTTAGATTTGTAGGTTATGATGAATAGAATGAGTTTAGTGAAGAGAGTTTGTGGTTTTAGTGACTTTGAGCTAGGGTTTTGCAAGCTTGAAGCTTGTTAATGGAGTTTGAGAGGAAGAACAATGGAGGAAGGGTGCTTAGGGAGGTCTGGCCGAAATTGTGATGAAGGGAATGATAAGATGTTGATATTTTGAGTTTAGGGCAAAATACATAGAATTTTCAAGTCCAAAATGTTTTCTTTGAAGATAATTAGTGTAATTTTGTGCAATTCTTATTGGTTAGTGATAAAGGAGTAATTGTGTGGCACATCTCAAGCCACACACTTGTCCTCCTTAGGTGGCAAAATTTCATTGAAAGTTTCATTCGTGTAAGAAACTCACAAAATCTCACCGAACGGGTAAACACCGTACCATTAAACCGATATTGCCCGAAAATTTATTTTAAGTATAAAATTATCATTCCCACCTATTTCTAACCTTATTCCCATGTCTCCCTAATTTCAAGCACCTCTGGCCCGAATCTAGGGTTTCAGCTTCCTGCCGCTGGGCCCACAAGGTTACTATTCACAATTTTTTTTTTTTTTTTTTTTTGACAGGTGCGTTGGCCGCCTCATCATTACTAAACTATTATATTTTTGAAATTATGATTAATAAAGCTCAAATTAATTTTTAATTAAATTTTAGAGTGTTACATGATTCATGTGTCAAAAATAAAAATAAGAGGGAGACCCAATATGTATTCAGCCGTTTAATTTCCAACCCACATTAGTCAGCGCCTTAGGTTTTAGCCCATGGCCTTATTGATCTGGTAACCTTTGTTAAAAAAAAAATATAATAATAAAAAGAACAAACAAACAAGCCACCGATTCAAGGTTTGTCATATCCCTTTGTAAAACAACAGAAAAATATAAAAAAGGAAAAACAAAAAAAAGATAACAAAAAGAGCATCACGGGCTTCCTTGCCCGTGTTCCTTGCACACGTGAAGCAATAAAGGATAAGGGGAAATATTAGAAAACAAAAAATGGTGAACACAATGATGGTGTTCTTCCCCACTTTGATGCAAGGCGTTAAAATTCTTTCTGAAGGTGAGAAGGAGGGGGAGGATGTAGAGCCCAAGAGAGAACCGTGAATGCTCTTACCCCTTCACCATGTGCAGCCAACATCTCCATCATCACACGGGGGGATAAATATCCTCACCTCATTCCTAGAGAGGGGACCATGGATCAGCAAGAAGAAAATTCAAACACTAGAAATAAAAGCACATACATCAGGAAGCCAATTGGAGAGAACCTGAAAGAGATCAGTAACATCAGCAACATAACCGAGTTATAACAAATAAAGAGAGAAATAAGGTAAAGGAGCATCAACAGTATCATCATAAAAAATTAACCAAAAAAAAAGGAGGAAAAGGGGAAGAGGCGGTGGTTCTCCCCACCACCGCGGCCTCATATCATCATCATCCTCAAATAGATCTGAACCACCGCACACCCACCACACACCACCACGGCAACCATCCCCCATACACTCCACCACCACCGCCTTGCCTCCCGACTCCACTCGGCCCCTCTTCCTCCCCACGATCGCCGCGGTCTGCCCACCTCCCAGCGTGGACCGCCAGTCTTCCCTCTCGCATCACCGCCCCGAGCCACCGCAGCCTACTTCCTCGCAATTTGCGAGCCGCACGTCGCGAACTCCGATCCGCTATGGTGGTGCCGAACCTCTTCTCGTGCGGCCTCCTTCCCGCCAGCCGCCTCCGCAAAGCGGCCTAATTTCTCTCACCCTCCCGATCTCCGCCACTTCATCCACCCCCACCGCCACACCGCGCGCCTCCTTCCCCCCACCGCCCTCGCGGTTCCTCTTCACGTGCCACGGCTCGTCGATCCTCTCTGCCCGGCGAGCTCTTCCTCGTGCGGCCTCCTTTCCCGTCGCCGCCCTCACTCTCTATCTCTCTCTTGCATGCTCTCTCTCACTCCCATCTCACTCCTGTCTCTTTCTCTTTCTCATTCTCTCTCTTCACTCTCTACCTTTCCTTCTCGAATGTATGTAGGTGTGTTGGTGAGAGAGTGTATTTTATGTGTGTGCGTGTGTTGGTGAAAGTGAGAGAGTATTGTGTGCGTGTGTGTGTAAGTTGAGGGGGAAGGGATTAGATTAGAGAAATTAGATTAGGTTTAAAATAAATAATTTTATTTATCTTGATTATTTGTACTCTTAGTTAGTGTTACCTTATTTTCTGTTGGATTAGATTTTGAGTAGTGTGTTAGGATTCAAGTTTTTTTTGTTGATTAGAGTTTATTTTATTTTTTATCCTTTGGCCTATAGATATTCCAGATCTGGATTAATCTAAATCCAAAAATAAAATAAAAAAAAAGAGTGATAGTGAGCTGTGAATTAGTGTGTGCATTTGTGTTAGTATTAGTGTGTGGGGTGTTAAAAGTAGAATTACATTGACGGATTAAGTTAATAAAATTAAATTTATAATTTTAGTTTAAATGAAAATAAGACAAAATAAATAAGGAATTTTTAGTTATAAGTTTTTAGTTTTAGTTCTAATTACATCCTGAATTTGTGTTATTTTATTGAAATATTTTTTTTTAGATTTGTTTGTTTTAATTTGGATTTATTTATTTAATTTAGTATTTGTTTAATTTTTGAACTTTAGACTTGTCAGTTTAAGATTTGGTTTAATTTAAAGTTTAAGATAAAAAAAAAAAGATTCATTCCATTTTCGTACATAAGATAAATACTTGAGTGTTTGTTTTATTAAAGAAATTTTATTTAATTTATTAATTGATGAATTGTTTTAATAAATAAATAAGAATTAATTGAGTCGAGACGGCTTATTAATTCTGCATTCGGAATATTTTAGCCTTAACTTGATATTCAAAATTTCTTTTAAAAAACTAATAAAATCAATCAACATACAAATAACTTATACGAAACTACTTGACTTTGAATTCCCATACAGAAGATACGTAGGAGGGCGATTTTGATTCCTGTCAAGTCAAAATCTAATATTTATAATTTTTGTCTTAATTGTAAATTTTTTATGAGTTTTTTTTATGAGTTTCATTTAATTTTCATTTCTTTAGGAAATATTTTATTTCAAATAAAAAAGTTAATTTAGCCGAGACGGCTTGTTAACTCAGTATTTTGGACACTGAGTTGTGACAGCTTGGTGTTCCTAAATTTCTTTCTTTTGTAATTTTCT